>CM070744.1:9593283-9871847 GCA_036346245.1 Bonia amplexicaulis | reverse complement strand
TACATATATATATATATATATATATATATATATATACACACACATCTAAGCTTGCCCTACTTATGTTACTTTTGAAATTTCCTCTATGGATCATCTTTTCAGATTCGAGTTCAAACTTAGCATTCTCTATTAGTTAAACAGGTGAGTTCTTTCATGAAATTTCCTTGGAAAAATATTTTTAGAATACAGCCCAACAAGATGTATTACACAATATCTCACCACATTCTATTATAAAATCCTTAGAGTTTTAGGATGTTACGATCGGGACCCCAGTTTTCGAATCCGGACCCTCATGTATTACAAAGACTAGTCCCAGATCAAAGCTAGTGCACACAGTTAAACAATGATGATTACATAGCCAACAGCGTTTTATTACAATAGTGGAGAGTACAGACCGCATGGCCTCTTTATTAGAACTAAGGTTTCAAGACCTCCCAAAGTCACAAAACACAGCGGAATCAAAAGAAATTCTGATGAAGACCCATCAATAAGCTACAGGCAATTGACTACAGAAACACAGCCTATTACTCCGGAAAGCCTTCGTCGTATCCACACGCGAAGTAGTCGTAATCTCCCACTTGAGCTTCATAATCCTCTGAGATTTGTTTTGAGTGCAACATGTGAGTACATAAAGTACTCCGTAAGTCTTGGAAAAAATGATGTAGATGCAGGGCTTAACAAAGGAAGGACAATATGGTTTTTTTGCACAAAGAAATATTTTATTTCAAATACCATTAAATATTTTTGAAGGCATTAATTTAATAAAGTAATTGTTTTAATAGAACTATCAAGAATTTTCTAGTGAAGGTTCTATCCACCAACACTAGTTGACTGACTCTAACCGCCAAGGTTCAAGACTACGGGTTCCATCCACCCGCACTGGCTCCATCCGCTAGGACACAACTCTGAGTGTTCCATCCACTCCCGCCCTTAACCGTGGGTACGGCTATTCGAATAGTTTAACACTCTGCAGTGGTTGTACAGCTTTACCCCCAAGAGATAAATTATCTTAATAGTCAACATGCTTCCTTTGGCATGAGACACAGATAAAATATCACAAAGCTTTTACCTCACTCTAGTCTAGCTAGACACCACCCGCTGAGGTTTCACCGCTGAAGGGTTAAATCCACCACAGTCAGAAGCCGCCTCTTGCGCCATATGAGTACAATAAATCCCTGTCTCTCACTGTGAATAAACCAATAAATCCTTGGCACCCACTTTCCACTAGTGGTACCTAAACTCGACTATCATAAGTTAATCAGCAGGGTCATACCCATATAGACTTGGGGTTGTACGGTAGTGCTCAGTCTGGATAATCACAAGAGTCGGTCCTTAATTGACTAGGGTGGAACATACACTTTACAAAATGTTGTGCTAAATCTGCACCAATCCAATCTAACCATCCGCCCTGGTCTAAACAATTTGCACACTTTGTTTTATTTTGAAAGAACAATGGCAACACCAACCGCCACTAGATTTCTGAATAAAAAGATTAGATCAATGAAATATAATTTTCCACCCCAAAGGTTGAGTAGCTTAACTAAGCATTTACTGTCGTTCTAATGTTAGTAAAGAATAGCAATATTCTCATTACCGAGACAAGGGAAACCTAAGGTTACAAAGGTATGTGGCATTCAACTTCAACGAGGGCATAACAAAATTGGATTAACTAATACCTTAAGACAGAAGTTATTGTTTTATGTAAATAGCAATGCAATTAAATTCAAAATAATAAAAAGCATTTCTCAAACATAGGTACAAAATGTTCAAAGGAGACTTGCCTTCTTGCACGCTGTTTGGACCTACTTGTTGCGGATCGAAAAATTCTTCGGCGACGTCGGGTTCTACGTGCGAAATGACAAACCAAATGAATAATTAAATACAAATAAAAACACAAAAATACAAAATATATATTGGAAGGAAGTTTATAATTTTATACGAATTTAGGAGAAAGATTCAACAGATTTGGGGTTCACACGAGGGAGAATGAATATCTGGAAGATTGTTTGGAAAATAAATTACTGGAGAAAAACAAATATTTGGACCGAGAAAAATAGAATGACTTTTATGAAGATTTTGCAAGATTGGAATTGGAATTTTTGAAAGTGCACAGAAAATTTCGAGTGGAACTGAGGCTTTGAAAATGAACTAGGTATTGTAATTTGAAATTTAAATTTTGAAATACCAAATAAACTTCAAATATTTAAAAGGATGACAGAAATGGATAGTTTGGAATTTTTGATAAATTAGAAATTTGAACGGGCTCAAACGGAGTTAAAATGAAGAAATACGGGCTTCCGGAAGTTTAAAACTACACAAAAAGAAAAGACTGGTTTTTGGAATTATTTTTATACTGAAAAATCAATTTATGATGTCAGCATCAATTTTTTTTGGCTAAATTATTTTTACATTGAAAAAGGTGTTATTTCACTGACAGGTGGGGCCAGTTCATGGTGGACTGGTTTCACAGTTTGGCCCGGCGGCGGCGGCCGAGGCTCGTGGCTGCAAGAGGAGGAGGTAGGGAGGCGAGATCACCTTGGCGCGGGGTCAGAAGCGCGCGGAAAGGGGCCGGCGACGAGCTCTGGCGGCGAGCCCCACAGGCGGTGGCGGCTACGGGTCTCCGATGGCGGCGTCGCTGGCGAAGGGCGAAGGTCGTGCGCGGCGACGAGGAGGGCGGATCTGGTGTCGGCGAGGTGCGAAGAGGACCGAGGCGTCGGCAATTGCTCGCTGGAGAACCTTCGGTACTCGGTGAACAGGAGCGACGACACGAGGGCGTCTTGGGCACGGGGTGGGGAAATTGGCAGAGGGGAAAGAGGGAGCGGCGCACGGGTGACATGCGTCATATTTGCATATATTTAGCCGTCATTTTACCCTCATATTTTTCATATTTTGGGACCATTTATCATCATTTACGTTTTCTATATTTAATTGCTCGAAATGGACAATTTCGTTTTTTATATTTTCGCGGTAGACGCACGGCGAGGCGCATAAGCGACAAATTGACATTTCAGATCGCTCTGACAAATGTACGCATCATCACGGATGCGTGGGATCAAACCGCGAAGAAATCAGAGTTCCCGAGGGCCAAAACAGAAGAAAACACTAATGGGGAAGGACCTCTTTGTAAATTCCGGAATCCTGGAGGGCTAGAACCCAAAATCACCAATTCCCCCAATCGGCCTAAAATCCCTAGCCGCCGCCGCAAAATGCCCGGGCCCGACTCTTCTTTCTTCATTCGCCTTATCTCGCTCTCCTCCCAATTCTCTTCTTGGTAGGCGAGGTCGGCTAGACCACGGTGTTTGCCCTCTACTCCCCGGCAACCACCGTGATCTCTCTGCTCCTCCGGAACCATTCCCCCATCTCCTCCATTAGCCCCGCCACTTCCTTGCTTCCACCAGCAGCCGCCGCCTTAGCTCTTCCTCTCCCTTTGCTTGTGCCTCTCCTCCGCTCAAGCTTCTCCGGGACGCCACCTTCTCTTCTCCTAGCCATCTAGTACGCCTCCGCCTTGCTCTCCCTTCTTCTCGACATCCGACCGCTCCTTCTTGTAATAGCCTAGCTGTTTATTTCAAATTTTTGGAGAAATTTTTTTAAAAAAATATAAAATTAAATTAATTTAGTTCAAAATAAAAATAAGAGTTTTGTTTGTGTGAAATTTGAATTTTGTTCTACCCCGATTTTACATTTTTAAGACAACTAGATTTGAAAAGTAAGTTAAAGTAAAAACTTAAAAATACTATAATATTTTGATTTTCTATAAAACAATCCTAATTCAAATTAATTACTTGGATATTTGGCCTTTACTTGGTGTTCTGAGTTTTTCTGGAGTTTTAAAATCTATAAAAAAGTATTTTAGGTATGAAAATTAAAATACCAACAGTAGTTGAAAATATTTTTATTAAGTCCAAAATGTCTCGAGGAAATTCTTTGAATTTTTCGGAAATTTTGGATGTAATTTCATATTTTTCTGAGCTTTATTGAATTTTCTGGTGTTTTCGAAAATCTAAATCAAATTTAATCATCCGCATCTATCTAATCTGCGCCCATCTTGATTAACCCTTCGCTCTCCATCCGACGGTCCCGATTTCCTCCTTCATGTTTGCATCGCTCATCCGACCGTCCGCTCTTTCCTCTCTCTTCTCTCTCGTTGATAAAACCGGTCCCAATTGTCAGTAAATAAAATTATTTTTCTTTACAAAAATAATTCAGCCAGAAAATCAAAATTCTTGCTGACGTCATAAATTTATTTTCCACAGAAAAATAATTCATTTGAAAATCATTTCCCTTGATGATGTCATAATTTCATTTTTCAGTTCAAAAATAATTCTAGAAAATCGGTTTATTCTTTTCTCCCTTTTCAAACTTCCAAGAGACCGTTCTTTTTCGTTTTAACTCGATTGAGCCCATTAAAATTTTAAATTCTTATAAAATTCTAATTTATCCATTTTATCCTCTTTTCAAATTTTTCGAATTTTTGAATTTATTTGGTTTAAACTAAATCTTAATTAGAATTTTTATTTAATAAAATTAAATTAAACATTAAAATTTTCTAAAAATATTTTATTTGAGTTCTTTGAGTCTCAAGGAATCTTCGGAATTTTTTGTAGATTTTTCGGAATTTGTTTGAGCTCAATTTCAAAATCTCAAAAAGGAAAAAAAAGAAAGGAGAGTGAGCAGTGCATCTTCTAGCCCAGAGGGCTTAGCGGCGTAAAGCACGCCGCCATGGCCGCCGTTCTTCAATTTGATTTCCCATTAATTTTGTCAACTGTTTTTCACGAAATTAAGTGCATTAAAACCCTCTCATCAAGAGCTTTCAATTCCCCACCGCTTCCCCTCTCATTCATGAGCATTTACACGAATTTGAAACCGTTGTTCTAAATGACACCACCGTTTGATCTCCCTCTCCTGTCCACCTCCACCCCTATAAAAGGGAGCACCGGGTGCCCCTTCTCATCCTCACTCAACCCCCGAAATCTCAAAGCCTCTCTCCCTTCCTCCTCTCCACAATCTCCATTTTACTTTTGTGAACCGAAGCCTTGGTTCTTGGTGATTGCGCCTCAACGATGGAGTCCGGTCACTTTTGACCACACCGTTGGCTTTGCCTTCTCGCGTTCTCTGCGGTGCTCCCTCGCCATCGCCGAAGCATCACCGAGCATCGCCCGGGACCACTGTGGCCAAACCGCGTCGTCGCTTCTCTCCTCGCCGCGAGCCGACCGTGCGTGTTCCATCAAAAACCGAGGTGAGCATTGTGATCCCGACATTCTCCTCTTCGTTTCTCTGTAAACCTCACCCGCTAACTCCTCTCCGTTTGCGGAACGCCGATGCCAACCATGGGTCACCGAATGTCTTCTCGCCATGTTTTGTCACCATCCGATGTCCGTTGGCGAGCCGTCTGCATCGCTGAGTTCGCCACGACACGTTCTCGCCATGCTCCTATCGCCATCACTCAAGACTCCCAGTCCTTGTCAACTGGTCGAGCAGAATCCGAAACCAAGTGCCTTGGCGCGTACACCACTTTTTCGGTGGCGCTTTGATTTTGTTCGCGTCATATCGTGTCCTAGCCTCGCAAGCAATTTATCTATCATTTTTATTTAATTTTTCGGGGAGCTAATTGTCAGAAATTGAACTTTCCGCAAAAATGGTCGTTTTTGACTCCCGACGTCGATTCGTCGTCTCTGTTGCGTTTTAGCATGTTCCGTAATTTTTGTTAGACTTGCCTCGCCGCATTCTACGCTGTGCTTTCTTCCGTTTCCCCGAAAAGGCTCCACAAATTTTTGTCTCCGACACCTCGCCATGGCCGCCAATGGCATCTCGTGTCCCCATCTATCCGGTAGTGTTTTCCCCAATCCGTTCGTGTCATATCGTGCCAAACCATGCCGGTAGTTACCTTTCAAATGGTTTTGGATTCACTTTACCGAGCACCAATATATCAAGTTTTTCCTTTTTCTCTAACGTCGTCGTTCAAATGTCGATTGTATCGTCTCCGCTGAATTTCAGCTTAGACAATAATTTTCCTAGCTTTGCCAAGCCGCGTTTTAGCCCGTGCACACCCTACTTATCCATGTACTATTCCCAGGTTTTATTCCTCTCTCTACCAATGTCGTTGTAGCCACCCGTCTTTACCGTTCTCGTTTAGCGTCTTGTCGCTTCCTATGTGTGCCTTGTGTCCCTAGCAACCCATTTTGCTAGTTAGATTCACCACATGCCTCCTCTTGCAGGCGCTAGCCTTGTCTCCAAATGTCTTTGCTCCCGAGTGAGCAGTAACTTTTGTTATTTTCGACTTTTTTCGCGCGGCAAACTTTAGATTGCTCGTTCTCCTTTGTCCGAACTCCAATCCGTTGATTCTTTTCCTAAATTCATATAAAATCTTAATATTTCTTCCAGTATATATTTTGTATTTTTGTGATTTTATTTGTATTTATTTATTCTTTTGTATTCGTCGTTTCACGCGTAGAAGCCGACGTCGCCGAAGAATTTTCCGACCCGTAACAAGAAAGTCAAGATATCGCACACGAAGGCAAGTCTCCTTTGACATCTTAAACCTATGTTTGAGAAATGTTTTGATTATTTTAAATTAATGCATTGCTATGTTACATAAAATGATAATTCGTGTTTTAGAGATAATAGTTAAACCGACAATTGTTATGCCCTTATTTGACATTGACATCCATGTACCTTTGACACCCTACGATTTCCTTTGTCTCAATAATGAGATTATTACAAAACTTTGGTTAATGTTGTACCAGTAGAAAAATGCTTAGTCATGCTATATAACCTTTGGTAACTTAGATTGGGAAATTATATTTTTGTGGAACAAGACTTTTGCTCAGAATTTAGTGGTGATTGGAGTTGCCACAGTTCTTTTAAAATAAAATAAAATGTGAAAATTGGATTTAGACCGGTATGGATGGTAAGATTAGATTGGTGCGATTAGCACGAGAACTTGTAAAGTGTATGTTCCGCCCTAGTCAATTAAGGACCGACGCTTGTGTTTATCTAGGCCGAGCACTACGCACAATCACAAGTCTATATGGGTGCGACCTAGTGACTAACTTACAATAGTCTAGTTTAGGTACCACCGATGGAAAGTGGGTGCCGGATTCTTGGTTATTCACGGTGAGGGACAGGATTCTTGTACTCATACTGGCGCAAGAGGGCTTCGACTGGTGGATTTAACCCTTCACGGTGAAACCTCAGCGGGTGGTGTCTAGCTAGACTAGAGTAAGGTAAAGGTTTTGTGATAAATTATCTGGGTCTCATGCCTAAGGAAGCATGTTGGATATTAAGATAACTTGTCTCTTGTGGGTAAGTTGTACAACCTCTGCAGTGTAAAACTATTAGAATAGCCGTGCCCACGGTCAAGGGCGGGCAAGGAATGCATTCACATGGTAGCTCATTGGTTTGGTTTTAAAATAAAAGTTTTAGAAACCGAGAGTGGTTGGAACTCCGAGTTGTCTGGCGGATGTAGCCAGTGTAGGTGGATGTAACCTGTTGCCTTGAGTCCTGGCGGATGTAGCCAGTGTGGGTGGTTGTAACCCGTTTTCTTGAACCTTTGCGGTTAGAGCCAGTGATCTAGTGTTGGTGGTTGGAACCTTCACTATAAAATTGATAGTTTCTGTTAAAGCAAATACTTTATTAAATTCATGCCTTCAAAAATATTTAATGGTATTGGAAATAAAACATTGCTTTGTGCAAAAGAACCATATAACCCTCCTTTGTTAAGCCTTGCATCTATTGCATTTTCCCAAGACTTGCGGAGTACTTTATGTACTCACATGCTACACTTAAAATAAAATCTCAAAGGAATATGAAGCTAGTGAAGGAGACTACGACAACGGTGCATATGGATACGACGAAGGTTTTCCGAAGTTCTAGGTTGCACTTCCCCAGTCAATTGCCTGTGGCGTATTGATGGGTCTTCATCCGAGTTTATTTTGCTTCCGCTGTATTTTGTGTGTGTGTGAGGTCTTCAAACCTCATTTGTAATAAAGAGGTCTTTTGGTCTATACTCTCTATTATTGTAATAAAGTGTTGTTGGTTATGTAATCATCACTGATTGACTGTGTGCACTAGCTTTGATCTGGGACTAGTCTTTGTAATACCGAGGGTCCGGATTCGAATCCGGGTCCCGACACTTCTCCACCCGTATGCCGCCTACTCCCGTGCGCCGCCTCCTCAGTAGCTCGACAGTGCCGCCATCCCGACGCCATCCTCGGCGACCGCGACCCCGACTTCTTCCACTTCACCGCCGGCCGCCACCAGTTGATCGACGCCGGCGACTTCTTCAACCACTTCACCGCTGACGCTACTCCTCTGCTGCTCCACTTATACCACTTCAGCTTCTCCCAGATTGGCGTCCCCGACAGCCTCCTCTCTGCCTCCTCTGCTACGTCTCCTTCGGTTCATCTCCAAATCCTCTCCCTTTATCTCTTTACTGCTCATTTTTGCATGTTGCTATATGAACTGTGAATGTTATTTGTGATGTGTGCATGAGAATCAGTGGGTATGATATTGTGCCCTGGTCTGTTAAATTGTTGAGTTATGCACTGTGATGATGAATTATGGAATATTTTCTGAGAATTGTGATTGTGCATGTGCTCACTAAGATCATGTGATTGTGCTCTGCTAATGTGTTCCAGTAATTACTATATACTCCTATTGATGGTTTAACTCTTCAACCGCCTCGCATTTTGTTCTCTCGTCGATGTTAGTGATCTTTGTGTTGTATTTGATGTTAGTAATTTGCATTAGTAATTGTCATTTATAATCTATGTTTAGGTCTGTCAGTTGTGATATGTGTTAGTTGTCAGTGTTAGTATATGTGGATCTCCTTGTGTTTGTTTGCGCGGATTAGCGAACCAGCGACCGTTTCCCTTCCCCTTGCTGTCTCGACCCACCTAGTGCTTCTCGATCTCCCTCTTTTCCTCTATCTAGCGGTTGGTCAGTAGTCAAGTCATGCGTGCGTTCATAGTTCTGTGTTTAGTGTTGTCGTGTGTCGTCGTCATCTAAGTTAGCTGTCGACTGTTTTCTCCCTCATTCTCTCTCGACTCCCTCCGTGCTTCTAGACTCCCCCAGTGCTTCTCGACTTCCTCCTTCTGTCTAGCGATCGGTAGTCGTGTTCGTTCGTGTAGTTCGTTCGGTCGTATGGCGTCCATTAAATGCACGGCCGCTCGTTAAAGTCGCTTTTCATTTGTTTAGTTAGATTCGTTGTTTTCGTAAAGCGCGAGTTAGAGTTCATTTGGTAATTAAGCTCGTTCCGACACTCGCTTTGTTTGACCTAGCTTTAGCCGAGCACCGTAGCTACGCCTAGTCCCATGGAGAACACGACACTCGCCGCTATTTCGGTGGCAACCCGTGCACTTGGGTGTGCTAGTTTATCACGATCAATCAACGGGATCCTCGGGGATGGTTTTATAGGCGGAGGGAGGGCGGTGGCGGTTTGGCTCGCCAGAGTTAACCGACCGTGGGTGGTGCGATTAAGGCGAAATGCCGACTTTAAAGAGGGAAGCCAAGCGAAATGAATGGGAGTGAAGGGGGCACTCAAGGAACAATAAAGGTGACAAGAAACGGACAGGAGATGAAGAAACGGAGCTCGGCGCAAGCGGCAATGGCGGCGGCTGGGGGAAGAAGGAGGGAGGAAGAAGACACCCCTGACAAGTGGGGCCCGCGTGTCGGTGAGAGAGATGGGAGAGGAAATGGCGGACGGACGGATTTGAGATACGTGGCAAGGAGGTGAATCTCGCGCGTTGAGATGAAACGAAGGGGTAAGTTATGGTGGATGGCTGAATTAGATCGGGGAGAGAGATGGATTAAATCCGAACGCGACACGTGTCATCTCAGGATTAATCCGGATTAAAATTTTGGATTATCTTTTAAAAAAATACCAGAAATTTTATAAATACTTAGAAAATAGTAAATAAAGTCTAACAATTCCAGAAAATTCATAGAATATTCCTGCAGCTATTTTAGACTTAGGAAAAATATTTTTTTCTCAATTTTAGCCTTTAAAAATTTTATAAAATACATTTTGACTTTATAAATTGATTTTTAATTCCAGACAATTCTCAAAAATATGTGGAGATGTTTTAGACTTAGGTAAAATATTTTCAACTTTAATTTGGTATTTTAATTTTACAAAAATACTTTTAACTTTGAAATTGATTTTTAAAATCCAGAAAAACACAGAAAATCCAGATAGAATTCAAATACTTTAAAATAATTAATTTGAAATTAAATTTTTAAAGAAAGCGAATTTTTGGGATGTTACATAGCGGTTCCGCCTACAACGGTTCTAGGTGCCGCATCAATTTTAACCCTACCATGGATCAAGTGCAATCTAGGTTAGGGACAATAGACCTAGTCATGGTGTCATCAACTTCCCCATCCTCTAGGACACCAACCCGTAGGCCAAGCCCGTGCTTCACGAAAATACAAGGTTGGTGCCACTCTCAAGAAGGTAGCTCACTGTATCCGTTACCTTAGCCCTTCCAGTGTGTCGATGAAGCTTTTCAAGTGTCTTGAGAGTGATGGTTTGACCCTGATGTGGCTCGATCAGTCTTGATGGTTTTCCCTTAACTAAACTTTGCTTCTTCTTGATCGTATCTCTCCGTCCGTGGACTCTCTTTAGCTCTACAGATAGCCAAATCATCTTCTTCGGTCGAGGGCTACGCACCGGTGTATGGAGTACTTTGTGTTGGTGATATGCCCTAGAGGCAACATGGAGATGTTGAATATATCACATACTATGTTTATGATACATTGCTTTGTTCCTTGAAATAGATATTATCATTATTGATCAATGAGTATGTGACTTATTCATGAGACTCTTAATGCCAAAATGTTGCTATTTCTAAAAGATCACGATCAAATTTCATATGAGGAACAAATATGATTCAAAGATCGACATATGTATTGATTGATGATCATGTCTCATGGATCATGGTATGGAGATACCAAATCAATAATATGGACATGTGTTAGTGAACATATGTTGATAGACCCGCCATGAGACACCGAGAGATTCCATGTGTCATCGGTTGGTCTCAAGTAGTGTTTATGTGGAATCCTTAGACTTGAGATCATCATGGTTCCCGACATGCGTAGTAGCTTATTTTGGGACTACTAAACACTACTCCGTGAATCGGGTAGTCATAAAAGTAGTCTTTGGGTTTGCCATGAAACATGTAGTGGGATGTGAATGATCAAGATAGAATTTGCCCTCCTTATGGGAGAGATATCTCTGGCCCCTCGATGTAATGGATTATGAAAGTGCATGGCCATGCCAAGGTGATTGAGGTCAATCACGAGTTTATAATCCATCACGGAATCGAGAGAGTGATTGAGCTATTAAGAGGATGACACATGTCACGCCTTGAGCTTAATCTATATCGTGAGGCAAAGGGATTAGTACATGAGAACATTACAGGTTCAAATGATATGATCTTCACGTATACATTGGGGTTAATATGTCTTACTAGAGACCGCTATTAGCGGGTGACCGGAAAGGTGTTTACGGGTAGCGACCAAGTATACGTGAACCTCTGGTCGCACACTTAACGGGTTGGAACACTAATTCAATGTGATTGGGATGTGGGCTCAATCGGATAGAGATCCGGATAGACTCCTATTGGACCTCGGTCATGAGGCCCAAGTGAGGAGGTCTATATATGGAGGTGAGGGCCGAGGGTTGCATCCGATAATCTCGAGCTAAACCACGCCGCCACCTCCCGAGCCAAACCCTAGGCGCTCATGAGTCTTGGTACACTCGCGATCGGCGCCCACCCGGACGTGTGGATACCGTGGGGCGCTGCTCGTTGTGGCGTTGATCGGCATCAACAACCTACATATTGGATCTACTCGTGGTGTGGTTGATCGCGTGGAGGAGACGATCGGTTCGGGACGATCGGCTACTTCCACTACTACCTCGACAGCGGTGGTTGGATCGGCTTCTCCAACTCTTCTTCCATTGCTTGCTGGCGTCTAGTGGTAACGATCCATGATCCTCCTTAAGCATGATGTCCTTGTGTGCGCGGTAGAAAAGTTTTATTTTCTGCTTGCGTAGCCTACGCGCGATCCATTACTTTGTGCCCTACAGTCAAAGAACAAATTGGTTGCATACGTATGAATCATGTACGCAAGTGCCTCTCGGCTTAGTCGAGTTAGCTGGTATGTCACGTCAATTACCATTCCATAGTTAATGGGTGGAGCCGTGAGCTATCGATTCCACCGTGCAGATCCAACAAAATGTGGGAGCTCTATATACCAACCAACGCATCAGGAGCTTAACTGGCAGAAGCGCACACCGTAAGCTTAGCTAACCCACGCAAAGCGAATCATTTCCCCGCACGGCGAGCGAGGGAGGTAGTGAGCCATGGGGTCGTTGCCGCCGGCGGAGAGGCCGCACGCCGTGATGATCCCGTACCCGGCGCAGGGGCACATCACGCCGGTGCTGAAGTTGGCCAAGCTGCTCCACACCCGGGGCTTCCACGTCACCTTCGTCAACAACGAGTTCAACCACCGCCGCCACCTGCGCGCTCGTGGGCCCCGCGCGCTTGACGGTGCCCCGGGGTTCCGGTTCGCCGCCATTGCCGACGGGCTCCCGCCGTCCGACCGCGACGCCATGCAGGACGTCCCCTCGCTGTGCCAGTCCACCATGACCACCTGCCTGCCCCGGTTCAAGGAGCTCGTTGCCAAGCTCAACGAGGAGGCCGAGGCCTCCGGTGGCGCGGCGCCACCCGTGACCTGCGTCGTCGCCGACAGCATCATGACCTTCGCGCTCCGCGCCGCGCGGGAGCTCGGCCTCCGCTGCGTCACGCTCTGGACCGCCAGCGCCTGCGGGTTCATGGGCTACAACCACTACAAGGACCTCGTCGAACGCGGCCTCTTCCCTCTCAAAGGCATGCACCCATTTTTACGTACACAACATCGTCTTTCTTTGCTTTTTTTTCTTTTTGTCGTTGTTGTGCTTCGTTGTGCTGCGCCCCGCTATGAGAAATTAAATTTGGTAAATATAGTTTGCGAGTTTGGTGTTGCTGTGTAATTAAATTGTAATTAATTGCGATGACTTGTTTTTTGCAGACGAGGCGCAGTTGAGCAATGGATACTTGGACACGACCGTCGACTGGATCCCGGGGGTGCCCAAGGACTTGCGGCTGCGCGACTTCCCGAGCTTCGTGCGCTCCACGAACCCGGACGACATCATGTTCAACTTCTTCATCCACGAGACGGCCGCCATGTCGCAGGCGTCGGCGGTGGTCATCAACACCTTCGACGAGATCGAAGCGCCGCTGCTAGGCGCCATGTCCAAGCTTCTGCCGCCCGTCTACACGGTGGGGCCGCTCCATCTGACGGTGCGCAACAA
The DNA here is from genome assembly GCA_036346245.1 of Bonia amplexicaulis. Lineage (NCBI taxonomy): Eukaryota > Viridiplantae > Streptophyta > Magnoliopsida > Poales > Poaceae > Bonia > Bonia amplexicaulis. The sequence goes on along the minus strand of CM070744.1, from coordinate 9,858,490 downwards.
CGTGCCCGAGGAGAGCCCCGTCGCAGGCATCGGGTCCAACCTGTGGAAGGAGCAGGACGAGCCGCTCCTGTGGCTCGACGGCCGGCCGCCGCGCTCCGTCGTGTACGTCAACTTCGGGAGCATCACGGTGATGTCCAACGAGCACCTGCTGGAGTTCGCGTGGGGTCTGGCCAACACCGGCTACGCGTTCCTGTGGAACGTGCGCCCCGACCTCGTCAAGGGCGACGAGGCCGCGCTGCCGCCGGAGTTCTCCGCGGCGACGGAGGGCCGGAGCATGCTGTCGACGTGGTGCCCGCAGGAGAAGGTGCTGGAGCACGAGGCCGTGGGGGTGTTCCTGACGCACTCCGGGTGGAACTCAACTCTGGAGAGCATCGGCGGCGGCGTTCCGATGGTGTGCTGGCCGTTCTTCGCCGAGCAGCAGACCAACTGCCGGTACAAGTGCACGGAGTGGGGCATAGGGACAGAGATCGGCGACGACGTGAGGAGGGCCGAGGTGAAGGAGTTGATACGGGAGGCCATGGAGGGGGAGAAGGGGCGGGAGATGAGGCAGCGCGTGGCCGAGCTCAGGGACAGCGCAATGGCTTCGGCGCGGCCGGGCGGCCGGTCCATGCGCAATGTCGACAGGCTCATCAACGAGGTGCTCCTCGCTTGATTTGATACCTTGGAGACTCGATCGACAAGAATCTTTCGATGAAATGCACTGCAGCGTTTAGTTATGTACTTCTGTTCCGTGTAAGCAAGATTATAAAGATACCTGGAGTATCTTCAGATGATGATGAAATATTGAAATGAAGGGTATTGATAAATATCACTTCGATATTTTCTTCCTAACTATCATCTAGATTTATGACTATTGGATTAGAGATCTAACGGTTATGAATTCTCCTCCACCTTCTCCAAAAAAAATATCTCCCTCCTTCAAAAAAAGAAGACCGTTGGATCTTTAATCCAATAGTCTTAAACTCAGATGATTGTTTGAAAAAAAACATCTGAAAGATGTCTAGACATACCATGAAATGAAACGCAATGTTTCAACAAGATGTCCCATAAACATTTTGCTAAGGTAGTATCGTACGCACAACATTGGTGATTCGTAAGCTACACGGTGGCAAGCTGAATGATCTTGTTTAATTAGCAGAGTGCATAAGTAATCTGTCAGAATCTCTATGATTGGGTGAAAAAATTGACGATAAATCAGTATAACTCGGCTACTCCAGGAAATTGGGAGTTGCTCTGCAGCTCCACGTAATTATAACTAGGGCTTAAAAAAGTTTGAGATTCATGAACTACTCGAGCTTGGCTTGGTCTAGACTCGATTCGAGCTTATAATTGTTAGCGAGGAAAATTACGCTATCTTTTGATTGATGAAATCAGAGTTCATGAGTTACATATATATATATATATAGGAAGCCTCTTTTCTACACCCGGTGTAGTTACTCCTATGTCGTATCTCACAACGTTAGAAGTATCTCGTAGAATGGAGGGTATGTACATGTAGTATACAAGTATTTAAGACTATCTAGGTAGTATGAACAATTTTTCGAGGTAGTATGTACATTTTTAGACATACTCCTTTTTATGTGTGTATATGAAGGTATTTCTAAAATATGGTAAAAACTATGGTTTCCTTGTAATTTTTCTTGTGGTTCACATCGAGTATCTTATAATTACTATACGAGTATACCTAAAGTGATAAAGGGTATTTTATGTTTGTTTATGTGGTATATTAGAGGTGGGAGTAACTACACCGGGTGTGAAAAATTTTCCTATATATATATATATATATATATATACAACTATCATGTGAACGCATTACGGCTATTATGTGAGCGTGTTAACATTGGGAAGATAAAGCGTCATGCATGCGGGAAGGCGAGGAGTTTTCATCTAACGCGCCCGCGGTCGAGCAACTGAGCGAACGTTCGAGCGGACCGAACTCGATGAATACCAATGTTGGAAGCACTTTGGTGAAGATGTCGTCTTGGGATGAAGTCGGGACATGAAGAACAAGAACGTCACCGAGGGCGACACGCTCCTGCACAAAGTGTAGATCAATCTCTACGTGTTTGGTGCGCTGATGCTGCACCGGGCTCGTGGAGAGGTAGACTGCACCGATGTTATCACAGTAGACAAGAGTCGTGCGAAGAAGTGGACTATGAAGCTCCTCAAGTAGCGCCTTAACCCGCAAACCTCGGCAACGGCATTGGCCACAGCCCGATACTCGCCTCCTGCCTGGGTGGACAACGTGTTCGACGCTTGGTGGACTAAGAAATAACATTCTCACACAGGAATATTGCATAGCTAGAAGTAGACTTGCGAGTGTTCGACAACTTGCCAATCGAAGATCAAAATAAACAACAGTGCATCAAACGTGACCGGTGGAGAAATAAGTCGTGATCTAGAGTGCTATGGATGTACCGGAAGATGCGCTTCAGTGCAGTATAGTGAGGTTCCCGGGGATCATGCATGTGAAGGCAGACTTGCTGAACTGCGTAAGTAATATCTGGCCGAGTGAATGTGAGGTACTGAAGAGTGCCAGCAAGACTGCAGTAGTGGGTGTCCACAGGTGTACTGCTGGTCTTGTAATCTGTCATGCCCGCACGGTCCAGAATGTCCGACATAAATTGGCACTGAGAGAGAAACATGCCACCATTGCGTCATTCCACTGAGTCGCCAAGAAAATGATGGAGAAGGCCTAGATCCTTCATAGAAAACTCTTGCTGAAGCGTACAAATAATTCGGCGAAGAAGAGCATCCGAGGAGGTAGTCAGCATAATGTCGTCCACATAAAGCAGCAAATAGGCCATGTCGGCACCACGATGGTAAATAAATAGGGAAGTGTCTGGCTTGGCCTCAACAAACCCCAGAGATAAAATGTGAGAGGCAAAACGGTTGTATCATGCACGAGGCGCATGTTTGAGGCCATAAAGGGACTTGTTCAGACGACAGACATAATCCGGATGCGAGGAATCCACGGCCCGCAATGCGAGGGCGTTATACCATCTCAGTCAAGGTACCATGCAAGAACGCATTCTTCACATCCAACTAATGAACAGACCAATCCCAGGACAAGGCCAAAGACATAACAGTGCGGACGGTGGCAGGCTTGATGACAGGGCTGAAGGTCTCATCAAAATCAACACCAGGCCGCTGCATAAAGCCATGAAGAACCCACCGTGCTTTGTATCGGTCAAGAGAGCCATCAAACTTGAACTTGTGGCGAAAAATCCACTTGCCGGTAACGATGTTATCATGGGACGGTCATGGCACAAGGACCCAAGTATTGTTAGCCAACAAAGCTGCGTACTCTTCCTCCATGGCGTGGCGCCACTACGGATCGGCTAAGGCAGATCGATATGTCTTGGGAATCAGTGACAAGGCGCTCACGTTCAAGTTGAGGCGCTGAACCGGCTGGCGGAAACCGTGTTTGCCTCGCATCACCATTGAGTGCTCGTTGATGACAGGCGCAACTGGCACGGCACCGACCGGAAGCTGTGAGGTAGAGGCCACGGCAGGCGTTACCGCGGCAGACATGGCAGCCGAAGCTACGGCAGCTGCGGGAGAAGAGGGCGCCTCAACCAGAGGCACGGAGGTTGGAGTCCCTGGCTACGAGACCGAGGCCATGGACGATGCAGTTGGAGGCACGTCGAACCCAGGTGAAGGGTCGTAGGCATGCACCGAGCCGGGGGTGGGCTATGTGTCCAGAGGCACGCCGAACCCAGGTGGAGAGCTGCAGACGGGCACCGAGCCGGGGGTGCGACTGGGGGGGTCACGCAGCAGAGTCATGCTGATCGAGTCGCGCATGGGGTGGGGTCGGCCTGCGCCCGAGGCGGCGGACCACCGTGGAGATCAGAGAGAGAGGACCGTGACGGACCAACGAGCGTTGGCATGGTCGTGTTAGGAGACAAAAAATCAAATACACCATGAGGTAGTTGGCTATTCAACTCGACGAAAGGGAACGAGTTCTCATCGAATGTCACATGTCGGGATATGATGACCTGATTGGATGAGAGATCGAGACATCGGTAACCTTTATGATCGGAGGAATAGCCAAGAAACACACACATGGTGGAACGTGGAGATAACTTGTTGGGCGCAGTGGCGGACAAGTTGGGATAGCACTTCGACCCAAAGACATGAAGATGGGAGTATGTGGGTGGCACGTTGTAAAGCGTGAAGTGTGGAGTGGAGAATGAGAGGGTTTTTGTGGGGAGGTGATTGAGAAGATATGTGGTGGCATCAAGGTTCTCAACCCAGTAGGAAGGCGGAAGACTTGCTTGAAAAAGCAGAGAATGCACTATGTTGTTGGTGGAACAAATAATGCGTTCGGCTTTGCCATTTTGTTATAAAGTATAGGGGCAAGACACACGAAGGGCTACACCATTGGTGAGAAAGAAGGTGCGGGTAGTGGAGTTGTTAAACTTACGGCCATTGTCACACTAGACACTCTTAATCATACGGCCAAACTGCGTAGCCACAAAGGAGAAAAAATTAGAGAGGACGAAGAAAGTGTCAGATTTAAGACGTAAAAGAAACGTCCAAAGAAAATTAGAGCAATCATCAAGAATGACTAAGTAGTACATGTAACCGGAGACACTGGCAACGGGAGAGGTCAAAAGATCACAATGTACTAAGTCGAAATTATTAAGAGCTCTAGAGTTTGATGTGACAAACGGAAGGCGTACATGATGGCCAAGTTGACAAGCATGACATAGAGTATCACTAGCACCCTTATTACATGAAATAGCAGAAGAACTAACAAGCCGTGAAAGAGCATCGCCACCGGGGTGACCAAGACGACGGTGCCAAAGCGAAGCAGGGGCAGCGGCGAGGAGGGCATAAGATGAAGAGGGTGGTACCGACATATGAAGAGGTAGGGGACGAGCTATTGCACACGGTGATCACGTTTCGAACGAAGATCCTTCACGAGAAGGCCGGCGGTCAAACTCGATAGAATAGTTATTGTTAATGGTGAACTGACGAACAAATATGAGATTCTAAATAATGTTTGGAGCGACTAGAACATTATAAAGACGAAGATGACCATGAAGATTAGTGAAGCCAGTGGAGGTAACAGGCAGCAATGATCCATTACCGACAATGATTGATGAAGGAGTAAAAGACTTAGGCGGGAAGGAGGATGACAAGTTACCGGCGTCAGAAGTCATGTGTGCGGAAGCCCCAGAGTCCATGTACCAGTCCGTGTTCGGCGGTGGTGTTAGCGTCATAGTGTTGAACGCGTTTGCCAGAGACGTCTGGTCCCAGGTCCCAGGCCCAGACATGGGAGTCCAGGCGGGAGGAGGGGCGCCATCGGAGGAACTTGCGATGGCGATGGGTAGCGACGGCGCCGTCATTGGCAGTGGTGGGTATGCCACCATGGCGTGGGGCATGGGTGCACCACCACGCGACTACGGCGTGCTGGCTCTCGGGGGGTGGGCACCGGCGCTCTGTTGTGGTCCGGGCCACATTTGGATGGTGCCCATCCACGGGTTGTAGAAGGAAGGCCACCTGCACGGAGTGCCAGTGGTGCCAGATTTGCCGCCCCCGTTGCGGTTGCCATCACTGTTGTTGCGGCGTTATCGACGGTTGGCGTTGCTTGACCCGCTGGAGGAGCAAGTGGCACCATGTGTCACGGCAGGAGGGACGTGGATCGGCCGCCCGAGGCGGTAGCCTAGCCGCTAGCATGCTGGGAGCCCCCTTTTCACCAGATAGGGCAGTGGCGAGGAGGACAGTCGTCGTCTGCTAGGAAGGGTGCGACGTCATCTTGAGTTCCTCGAGAAGAAGATTGGAATGAACCTCGAGGAACATCGAAAATGGCCACTGCCGCTTGAGGAGAGCCGACATGTACGCGAACTTCTCATTCAACCCGCGCAAGACGGCGAGGATAAGAGTGCGGTCAAGGACAGGCTCACCGAGGGCGCTTAGAGCGTCGGCCATGCTCTTCAGGCGGTGGCAGTAGTCCAAGATGGTGAGATCACCCTGGATGAAGGTGCGGAACATGGCGTTGAGGTGCAGCGCACGTGTCTCCCAGTTTCCAATGAATTTCCCCTCGAATGCTTGCCAAACAGTGCGCGCGGTGACGCCATTCTCCATGACGATCTCATAGAGGTTGGGGTGATTGTGTCGTATAGCTACTCGAGGACGACGCAATCCATGTGACTCCAGTTGGCGGAGTTGCGACGGACGATGTCGGAGAGGAGGTGGGAAGTCAGCGAGTACTTGCCCAACGTGATGAGGAACTGGCCGCACCATTTTTTGTAGTTAGACGAGCCGAGGTCAAGGACGACGGGCACCAGCGCGCGAATATTCTGGACAGCAACCGCCTGGGTGTGTAGATTGGCGATGGTGGCGGATTTGTGGAGAACCAGTGCCCGGGCGACTTCATCATCATGGGCAGTAGCCTCTTCGCGGTTGTGGGCATCGGACTCATCACGGTCGTGGGCGGTGGCCTCCTCATGGTCGCGGGCTGCGGCAGCCTCGCGTGATGAGGACATCCCTTCCATGGATACAACCGTGCCTATACACACAATGCATCCACAACAAGTGTTGCAAGGACCACTTACTCGAGCTCGTGCTCGCCAACTTAATTACCATGTGAATTCGTTCCTAGGTTCATATGTTACTGAGAATAGACCGCTACCTAATGCAAGTGATTTAATTGTGCTTAGGAATTTGGGACAGGAAGAAGGAAAGGGATGCGGACTCATGGACATGCATGGAAGGAGTAATGGAGGTCACCACGTTACTTTGGGACCAAGACAAGCAAGAATTCAAGTTGGACTCAAACTGGAATCAGACTCGGACTGCTGCAAGGGTGTCAAGTTCAAACGGGCGTAACTCGCGTTGGTTTCTGAGTCCGAGTCCAAAAGGGTACTGCGCCACCTCCACTTGGGCCCATGGTCCTTGTAACCCTAGGGCGTGGTCCTTGGCCGCCACCCCTGGTCGTTCTCCCTATATAGGAGCCGCCCCTTACCTTTGAGAAGGGCGGATTTTCGTTGAGTTTAGGTTTAGCCATCGTGCAAACTTCTGTTCTTCAGTTGTGTCGGACGACCACCTGTCAAGACAGCTTCGGAATCCCAACTTTGATTTCGCAATACAATCTATGCTTCATTCATATTCGCAATATCATATTGCCTACATCTTATTCTTGCTAGTTCTTCGATTGCTTGCAGGAATTGAACTTCGTGTTCAGGTTGATCGCGTATCCAGCGAGATCAATAACACTTCGGAGTTGGTTCAGCGATTGCTAAGGCGCAAGCGTCGTCGCACGGTTGTAGTCGGATCGTTAGAGTCACCCCACCAAAATCGATAGTTATCATCTCATCGAAAGATCAGGCACCCCGTTTCCACCATCGCGTTCGCTGGCGGCGGCCTCACACTCTCGTTGGGCAACGGCGGCCGTAGCCTCGGCACGTTGGCGAGCAATGTTGTCGTTAACCATGACGGCGGCAGGTGGCATGAGCTAAGGTAGGCGGAAGCGTGTGGTCACAGTGAATGAACACACCTCTGATACCATGTTAGCGAGGAAAGTTACACTATCTTTTCATTGATGAAATCAGAGTTCATGAGTTACATATATATAGATTACAGCTATCACGTGAAAGCGTTACAACTATCATGTGAACGCGTTAACATTGGGAAGATAAAGCGTCATGCATGCAGAAAGCCGAGGAGTTTTCTGTCTAACAATAATGAATCAAGTTTGAGCCCCATCATATACTCACAAACCTGATGGAGCCGAGCTTGAATAGTTTGACCAACCTTGGCTGGTTTGGTCATGGGCCAATCCTCACCTCAGCCCTACTCTCACTCCTCATGTCCCCATTCTCCAACCTTATCCACTACGGCACTGCCCATTTGCCCAACCCACTCAAGGACTTCCCACTGCCTCCCTAGATCCCAAATCCCATCCAGCCCAAGCGGTGGCGACGATGCAAGCGATGAGTGGGCCGAGCCGCATCGCCGCGACGGGCCGACATCGCCCTCCTCCTCCGCGGCTCTACCGCTGAGCGCCGGCACGCTACTCCTCCACCACCGATGCCCTCCACCTCCACGGATCTGCGGCCTAAGCCAGCGCGCTGCTCCTTCACCGTCGACACCCTTCTCCGGTCTCCCCTGCCGACGTTGATGCCCTTCTCCACATCAGTCATCACTGATCTAAGAATGAACTATTACTCTAACCCCTCCTCTTATCTTGTTTATGTGAACCACTTGAAAATTTATGAATGCTCTTGATGCTAATGTAATATCGAGCCTACACGAGCCGATCTCGAGCCCACTCGAGTTTTGTCCAAGCCGAGCTTGTGCCCATCTACAAGCTCGATTGCCAACTCAAGCTCGCTCGAGCTTGGCTCGAGCTTTTGTTGAGCTCGAGCCTAGTAGGATGGACTCGTTTGAGCTCGGCTCGTTTATAGCCCTAGCTGTAACAGATACTGCTTCCACGAACACTTGAAAGTAAGCCAAAAAAAAGTAGATCTCTGTGATTGTTGTTCTTCAAAGCAGCTGAATCTGTGTTTTGCCACCAAGTTGTTATACTGTCGTGCGTTAAAATTGATGGATTATGGAAGTCCCTGATCGCTAGTATTCCAATTCAAAACAAATTTATATTACGGGCTTGTTTTGCACCTCGAGGGATCAAAGTGAGTTGGGCATGAACCAAAAGTGTAGGTATGCATAATAAGTCCCAATAAATTAGTGACCATGCTAGTTACAGATTTGTGAATCAAATAGCTCTGAATAATGAAGCCCTTTCTGTGTGACTCAGGAAAGAAGTTAGCTTTCATACTTCCTTTGCATAGCTCAGACAGTCCGAAAATCAGGCCAAACCCAGACCAGGTTTAAATTATCGGAAGCAAAATTTACCTAGGAGCCGTTAAGACCCAAAAAACTGATTATCGGAAATTTTCGGAACATTTTAGGCTGAAATTTCAATCTAGTTTCGGCTGAAAATTTTGAAACAAATTTAGACAAAAAATTATTCCAAATTTGACAAAATTCATGAAAAACAAATTTTTTAGAGCCAGTTTATATTTTTAACGTAGGGATCGGTAAGACCGATATTTCTGATAATTGACCGATTAAACCGTGACCCAGACAGCCTTTTTATGAGTTTTGACAAGTGTACCATCTCATGGATGGCATGGGTGACCATTCCGCATAAATTTCATTATCTACTTAAGCCCAAACCATGCGTTGGACTGTGGTTAATTGTGAACTAGTGATGAACGACCTTAAAGAGTCCAACTTTGACTGTACTCAGATATGGTCATGAATTCAAGCAGGGTTTCCAACCTTGATGTAATCTCTACTTAGTTTAATCAGTGAGCAAGGCTACCAGTGTTCCAATGAACGCCAGTTTTTCAAAGTGGAGGGACCAAAGCGATCGAGCTAGTGACAAACACAGGGAGATGAAAAGCACACTTTTCTCCATTTAATTAATAAAAATCTGCTGTCAAGATTGTGTGCAAGTTATTTACTGCAAGTTGTACCAGCAAATCGTTTCTGATGGTTGATGTGAATCAAATGAGCATGCCAATAATGCAGCGTAACAAGGTAGCTGTCATGTTTGCATTGGTCACCGAGGCCGGCCGCGACAGGAAAGCCATGGCAAACCCATGGAAGCTTTCGATTTAGCAGAATGTCTCTCTGCATCGATCGGATCAGAAAAGGCTACAAGCTAGTTAGAGCTCTAACTCATAACTTTCGGATCAGTCCTGTATTGGTTGTGACAAAGAAAAAAAATATAATTTATAAGTATGAGAAAGATTTTATACATTGAAGTAGTTTTTAGAGAAGAATATTCCATACCACTTATAAAGCTATTGCTTTAGTGCTTACATACGAGCAGCTCGTGAGGTTAGATGCTCAGTTCATTTAGATCTGTGACCTCGAGAGTAAACCTAGTTATACTTAAGCATACAACCAGAATCCTGATTTGACATTTGGTATCGGAGTTCAGACGCCTAACATCTCTCTAGTTACAGGAATGTACAATCAATGTGTGAGGAAAAAACTGTTAGGAATAGACCATATTAGTTATGGGAAAGAAAGAAACATAATTTATAAGTCATTAAACTAGTCTTTTAGAGAAGAAGATCTAATACTGTTTATAAAATTGTTGCTTTAAAATATATATATGAACAGTCTATAAGTTTAGATACTCGGTCCATTTAAATCTATATCTAAAGAGTAAATTCCATTAAATCTAGAGCATACGACAGATCCCGATCTGCCATTTCGTAGCGAGTAGCGACTTTGTAGGAAAGGAAACTTTCGAGTGCGCTAACTACAGAACCAAACAGTGGCATGACGGTGTTGAACGAAATTGGAGCCAAACCGTGACTAGCTGTCTCGCGAAAATATCTGCCCAGCGACGTGGCTATCACGGTGCCTGCGACACGACTGACTGTTCAGGATAAGGAGCAGTATGGGCGTGATCGCTCAGCAGCAGCAGCAGCGGCAGAAGTCTACACTGCAACTGCACATGTGATGTCATCGTGGACTATGCATGGACTAGCTTGATCAGTGGCTAGCTGCCAGTGCTTGATTGGCATGTAGCATGCCTAGCCGTAGCTGTGGAGATGAGGTAGCTTCCTCCGCTTGCTTCTTTCCGCACGTCGCCAAAGCAGATAGATAAGCTACAAGCGTCATGGCCAAAAATTGGGCTTGTTTTTTTGCTACAGTTTATAATTTTTAGTTAAAATTTTTAAATTTTAGTTATTTACGATAGAGATTATGAAGAAAGAGATACTTGTTTACGATTTTTGTTGATACAGATGTTAGATTTTTAACATATACTACAATTAACTTGTAGATCTTATCTTGAGAAAATAATTCATTTAAAATTAGATACTATAACAAAAATCAAAAAAGTAAGCTTCGGAGAAAAAGAACATGCCATTGCCGGCGAGGGCACGTCTTTGACCGCGGACCCAGCCACTCCCGGCCGGCGGATGCAGTATGATCTGCAGGTGACGCCGCCTCAGAAAGATATCGGTGGTGATCATTTTGGCTTATTTTTGGTGGCTTATGGCTGAAAAGCATGTTGCTGGCTGAAAAAACACTGTAAGCTGACAGAGACTTATTTAACATAATTAAATTTAAAAAAATTAAAAAATATAAAAGATATGTTAGCCCATCACAAACAACGCAAACGAATACGGCAAAAAAAAGAACCGGCAAAAAAGCTCAAAAAAAAGCCAAAAGTTCAGAAAAAACGAAATTATGAATAGTAAAAAATAAGCCAGAAGTCAGAAGCTGAAGCCGAAACGAGCACGGCCATCATCACATGTTGTGCGAAACATATAGATTTATTTCGTGTGTTACTTCGCTATGTTCGGTATAGAAATGGAACTTTGATGCAGGCAAACGCAAGCAGCATCAAGCTAACATGCCGCAAGCAGCATCAAGCTAATGAATAGACCAGACTGCTCTTCCTACTCCCCTTCTGGTAAGCAGAGATTATTCAGGCATATGTGAACTCGGACAAGTTTCTTCTCACGTGGACTCGTGTTCCTGACGCCTTCCTTTTCTACTATACACATTATTGTCCATATAAAGCAATGGCACTCCTATAATCCTATAAAATAATGGTCAGCTAAGTTGCTGCCCTGTTCTTCATCGTGGAACTAGGCGGATATTATTTGTATCTGAGAGTGAGGTGAGGTGTAGGTTTACGGGTGGACGTAACGATGGGTCAATCACAGCTGGAGCCCACCCTATAGGTGGTTGGAACGTAAATATCTCCATCAACACTGCTATCTAATTATGGAGGAAGTGAGTCATTTGATCTGAACGCAGAAAAAGACTTTTTCAACAAATACCTCCATTTAAGTCCTTGGTCTATTACAGTATTACTGTATAGTGCACATAACTTACTACATAACTGATTATTCACTACCCGTTGGATGGATTTGGAGCTCACAATATCAAGACCTACCTTCTACCATGTGCAATTACACCGAAATTATTCGCGATGCGTTTATGCAAAAATCAACTATGGGATGCGCTTCCGTGAAACAAGTTTCTGATGCTCGCACCAAGCGTACACGTTTTCTTATGCTCAGCTTCATATGTTTGTACTGTTAATTGTTACTTCCGCTAACATATTAGCGTGTTAGTATTCTCGCTTCATTTCTCTCGTTAGCACTGTAGTCAGTACAACAGTGCGTTCAACTGATGAATTGCCTAAGACGATGGGAGCTGCGCTGAAGCGCCTATTAACCGACACCCAGAGGGTCATCCACGGTGCAATGGGGTATGCACGGACATACCAGATACTCAACTCGTCTTAAGGATGACCTCACGAGGAGTTCTCGCTTCACTAGGGGTCAACCCTTAAGGTGAGGAGATGTGCACCCGAACGTAAGGTGGTCGATTCGTCAGAGCCTACGCGGCCAACTCATTGAGGTGGTAATTACGAGGCATGAAGTACTCTACAAGTCGGGTCATAGCCCTCGATGGCAGGAGGTGATTTGGTTATTCATAGAGCTAGAGAGCCCATGGTCGGGAAGACACTATCGAGACGAGTTGAAGCTATCAAGACCGATCGAGCCACGCGGGTGTGAATCCATGCTCTCAAGATGCTCAAAAAACTTCACCAATGTGTTAGAAGGGCCAAGGCAGCGGGTGCAGCGAGCCACTTTCTTGGGGTGACACCGACCTTGTCTTTTTGCAAAGCACAGCGCGGTCTAGGGGGTGGTGTCCTAGAAGATGGGGAAGGTGATGACACCACAAGTAGATCTATTGTCTATTGTCCCTAGCCTGGACTTGCACCCAATGCATGGTAGGGTTGAAGCTGAGGCAACATCTAGGACCATCGCGGGTGGAACTTGATGGCTCAAGCCCAAATAGCAGTGGCGGCGGTGGAGTCGACTTGAGCTAGGATGGGGGTGCACGGTAGAAGTTGAGCTCGAACGGCGGTGGCACTCATGATGAAGCTCATGAGCGGCCCTTCGGTTGGGGAGGTGAGAACGTCGCCATCCCCCAGTGGGAAAACTTGGCATTCGGGACTCATTTTTGCATAGGAGTAATGCTGACTCATGCATCGGTGGTGCGTGTGCCGAGATACCAAGTTTATCCGTGATTGCTGGCCCTCCCAAGAATGTAAAGGGGTCATAACTGTCTTAGCTCCTAATATTAGAATAATGTTTGCTTGCTATTGTTTTACAAGAGGTATTTTGTTACCCCGTCCCCTATCAAAAAAATTGGTGCTCGGGACGAAGTCCACGAGCGGCACTTAAATTAGGGAGGTGAGAACATCACCATCTCTCATTGGAAAAACTTGACACTCGGGGTAAAGCTCATGAGCGGCACATCGATTGCGGAGATGAGAATGTCACCGTCCCCCATCGAAAAAACTTCGTGCTTAGGACAAAGCTCATGAGTGCTACTTTGATTGGGGAGACGAGAACGCTGTCGTCCCCTATCGGAAGAAACTTGGCATTCAGGATGAAGGTCACAAGCGGCACTTCAGTTGGGGAGGCGAGAATGTCGTTGTACCCCATCGGACTCAGGACAAAGCTTATGAGCAAGTAGTTCGCTTGTGGGGAATGCCAGGTGGCTCGACTGTCGCAAGCTCAACTCTAGAGAGGCAGAAGTAGCTCAACCCTAGAGGGGAGAATAACTTTGACCCTAGACCATGGGAGATTGCCAAACTGAACCCCAGATCAGGGGGGTTTGCCAAACTCGACCTCAGACTGAAGGAGACCTTCAACTCGACCCAAGACTGGGGGAGACTGCCAAACTCAACCCTAGACCGGGGAGACTGCCAAACTCAACCCCAGAGTAGGGGAGCGCCAACACAACCCTAGACTGGGGGAGACCTTCAACTCAACCTTAGACCAGGGGAGCGCCAACTCGACCCTGCACTGTGAGAGCGCCAACTCGACCCCAAATCAGGGGAGTGCCAACTCGACCCCAGACCATGGGAGCGCCAACTCGACCCCAAATCAATGGAGTGCCAACTCGACCGCAGACCATGGGAGACTACCAAACTCGACCCTAGATCTAGGGACTTTCAACTCGACCCCAGATCGGGGTAGCGCCAACTTGACCCCAGACTGGGGGAGACCGCCAAACTCGACCCTAGATAGGGGAAGACCTTCAACTCGACTCTAGACTAGGGGAGCGCCAACTCAACCCCAGACTAGGGGAGTGCCAACTTGATCCTAGACGGGGGTAGACCACTAAACTCGACCCCAGACCGGGGGAGACCATAAACTCAACCCCAGACCGGGGAGCGCCAACTCGACCCCAGACTAAGGAAGACTACCAAACTTGACCCCAGATGAGGGGAGACCACCAAACTCAACCCAAACTGGGGGAGACGTTCAACCACACTGAGGTCAAGCCTTTAAGGCATGTTGAAGATCACCGAGGTGAATCCTTGAAACTAGGGGGAACCCCTAGTTCAGGAGATAGCATCAAGGAAAAGTGAAGTTTGACCGGCACAAAAGTTGTTGAAGCCAAAGTGAACCACGCCGTGGCTTGGCCATCGAGGTGTGTTGAAGCTCCCTGAGTTGAATCCATCGAGATTGGGGGAGCCCAGTCAGACCCGGATTTTGCAATCCGAATATGTCAGGCCTTCTCGCATTATTCCCCGGATCGAGAATAATGCACAGATACATTGCTGAATCATTTCATACATGCGGAATTCACAACAAGCCATAGTAATATTACATTGCAAAAGTGAAGTTAGGCCTTCACAAAGGCGCAGTTGTTACAATAGGGCCAAGCAGGCCAAATATTTACATTACAAAAGTCTAGCAGCGGAAGAGATACAAGTAGGCTTTTAAACCACAAGCAAAGACTGAGGGCAAAAGTGGTCATACAAATATTCTAGGGCTCTAGAATATCTGGATGATACCACACCTTAGTCTAGATGCCTAAGGTTCTAGGCGCGCTTATTCGCCCTAATTCCCGGCCGTGGTCTTCTCCATCCGCAGCAGTGCTTCCTCAAGGCATACGGATCTTGAGCTCCCGAACTGGATTTTTGGTATTGCGAGTGAGCACACTAACCACCGTGCTCGTGAGTCAACACACGTAATGCAATATGTAGTATGCAAGGCTTTCAACAAGGGAAGGCTCAGGTTATTGTGTTTGCTAAAATGTGCTTTTTGAACTATAATACTTAAAAACTCCCTATGACCTAGCAAGTTGGATTTTAAACATGATACTCAATGACATGTACATTTATTTCTATCGAATCAGGGGCCATCCACCATTACATGGCCTCTGCTCCTCATGCTATGCCTTCAGCGTTATAACCGCTTACTTTACCACTGGGGAGACACCCAGGACAATTCAAATAAGGGCCTTTCTCTACCCTCCACTTTTCCATTTCCACCCTTCACGCTTTTGAAATGAACTATATCTAGTTAAGTTCCCATGTCCGCCCATGACCGTAGGCACGGCTTATTCGAATAGTTTTGACTCTACGAGTGTGTACACTTTACCCACATGAGATAGATCTGCCCATTGCCCCACATGATTCCTTAGCTATGTGGTTGAGTAGACTATCACAGAGCCTTTACGATGCATGTTCTTGCGCCATCACGTCGGAGGATGTGGCCATCCTCTACCCGCCCGTGTTCACTCCGACGCAACTCATACTAAGTCAATGCAAATTAGTTGGCCCCGCCACACTTTGCCGACATGTGGTTGCACATGTTGTACCGTGGGAGGTCATCACAAGATTCATCCTTAATGGTTATCCGGGCGGTTCTACCACGATCCCCTTGTGCTATCACGGCACCACTTTATCACAAATCATGCTATCACAAGACCATTCAACACTCACACCCTCAACCATCCGCCCGAGATAGTTAAGCATGTAGGGTTCTTTCGGAACGAAAATACTTATTCCAACATACGCCAGTCATTATCACAATGACTGCCCAATACTACTTTCTTTAGTTTGCAAGATATGCTAGGGTGCTCTCACACCCGTGTTTATCTAAAACAACTCTAAGCCTGCATTTATAATTATAGACTTAGTTTCAAAAGAGTTGTAGCATTATTACTTTTACTAGGGTGACAAGGATCACGTAGCCAAAAGTATTGCAAAGGACATATACTAAACCAAGAGAACATGGGCATATATCTAAAAGCTGAAATTAACATGTATTGCAACATAAATATAAGCATGCAAATTATAATACTTAAACCAAAATACTTTATTGAAAACATAGGCTCAAAATGATCAAAGCATTGACTCGCCTTGGATGCAAAGGTCGGGATTCGGGTGTTGGAGTTCTCTGGCAACTTCCTCTTCTTGAGTCTCGAAGCTACGTTTTACACGCGCGAAAATTTAGATAAAAAGCATCACAACAATCAAATAACACAATGAAAATTTGAACAAGCTTCAAAAATGTTGGTTCTGGTCCCATTAAGTAGCCCTTGATTTTAGATGAATTTAGAAATTGGTTTCATCAAATTTGGAGCTAAAATAAATACATTATACACTTTTGAATGCTTTCGGTTTAATTAAATCTCAAAATAATAAAATCGACACTGGGGCCCATCGTTGTTGATCAAGGCCTTCATGCGCCGACACGGGGGGGCCGGCGGCACGGCTCACCTTGCCCGCTGCCCCGACAAGCGGGTCCCGGAAGCGGTGGACTCGACTTCATGATCCGGCGGCAGGGGCCCACCGTCGTGACGGTTTTAAAGAAATGGCTCACCTCAAGGCGCGCGTGAGCGGGGCTCGAACGCCACGAGGGAGCCGGGGATAGAGGGTGAGCGACGTAGCCAACCCGCGCTCGCTTTTACTCACTCCTATAGGGGTAAATATACCCCTTAAGGTATGCGTGGGAGACGGCGAGGCGTGAGGTGGCCCGAGGCCGAGGGAGGCGGCGCCGTCGCCGGCGAGGGGTTTCTCCGAGGCTCGGGGAGGTGAAATGCGATCTTGAGCTTGCGCGGCGAAGGTGACGACGAGGAGGGCCGGAGGTCACCGGAGGTGGGTCGGCGACGAGCGTTAAGCGGCGGCTCGGGAGGCTTACGGCCGTGAGCTACGGTCGACGAGGAGCTCGAGGCCGCCGGCAACACCTTGGCGGCGAGCTAGGGATGGTGTGGGAGCAAGGAATCGAGCTCCCACAGGCGTGAATAAGTGGAATTGCGGCGAGGGGCCGACGGCCGAGTTGGGAAGAAAGGGGTCGCCGTGGGGTGGTTTTGAGGGCACCGGACGGGAAATGATGAGGGTGGCACAATGGTCCTTTGGTCGCTTCCCGCTTTCTAGCCGGCCGAAAGGGCCTGCCCCGGCGGACTGGCGCGAGCGGCGGTTGCAGCGTGGCGATGGGCAGCGGCGAACATGGGCGGCGGAAGGCGGCGGGGTTGGGCGTCGTGGGGTCTTTTCCTCATAACGCTGCCCCTCATGGGGCCTCCGCGGCATGGGCGTTGCACGCCGGGGGTGTCCGGGGCGCGGAGGAGGAGGAAGAAAGGAAAAGAACCTGACAGGCGGGCCCGCTTGCGAGAGAGAGAGGAGCGCGGAGAGGGATCCGCATGGCCGAGATGGCGCCCGGGTGGGACGTGGCGCCATCCGGACCGGACGCTGTCGGCAGGGAGAGGGAGGCGGATCCGGGCGGCGTGGGCGGATCCATCCGTCCACGCGTCGGCCGGGGTGGGTTTTGGTTTTATTTTGATTTTGAATTTTCGAAATGCTAGAGGACATAATACAATTCAGAAAAATACTAAATCACCACCAAAATTCTAGAAAATTCACAGAGGCTCAAAGAGATATCTTTGGGTTTAATAAAATTATTTCGCCACAAAGTGGTTATTTCATTTAATAGTCTAAGGCCTACAACTGACTTCTTTTCCTTTTTCCTTTTATTTTCTCCTCTTTTCTTTTATAATTGGAGATATATTTACTTTATGTAAAGCATTCATATATATACATATATATACATGCACACACACACACACATATATATATATATATATATCTAAGCTTGCCCTACTCATTTCTAGGAAGCTTTCATCGGCACTTCGCCACTTATACTTCGAAATTTAAATCATCCTTGTTTCTTTGAAAACCTATTTACGTTAACTTTGAGTTTTCTTTATGGATCATCTTTTCGATTCAATTCAAACTTAGGATTCTCTATTAATTAAATGATGAGCTCTTCCACGAAATTTCTCAAAAACACCTTCAAAACCCAACTCAACACAATACTCTACAAAATATTCTACAACACTTTATTATACGATCCTCTAAGTTTTCGTGGATGTTACAAACCTACCCCTAAAAAGAATCTCGATCCCGAGATTTGGCTAAGCTAGAAAACAAAGCGGTAATAATCACAGCACCGGTCTTCACGCTCCCAAGTGGCTTCTTTCTTTGAATGGTGACTCCACTACACCCTGCACATGCGAATGGATTGAGTCCCGGTTTTTTTCCACCGTGTCCAAAATTTTGATGGGGCGTTCTTTGTAAGTTAAGTCCTCCTCGAGCTCGATTGCTTCTAATGGGGCTCGGTCTTACGCACTCGCAAGCACTTCTTCACCGGGACACATGGAAGACATCGTGTACTTCGACATGTTCGGGGTAAGGTTAGTGGTAGGCAACCTCTCCTTTCTTAGCTACAATAGGAAAGGGCCCAACATAGCGGGGTGAGCTTGCCTTTGACCTTAAATCTCTTGACTCCCAAGGGCGACACCTTCAAGTACACGTGATCTCCAACCTCAAAACTTAGGGGCCTCCTCCTTTTATCAGCAGTAGCTCTTACGCTCGGATTGGGCCGCCAACAACCGGTCCCTAATCGATTTAACTTTTTCTTCGCTTGCCTTAGAGTTTCGGGCCAAACACGTAGTTTTCTCCCACTGGACCAATGGAGTGGGGTCCACATTTTCGCCATATAGAGCTTCAAAGGGTGACATCTTCAGTCGGACTGTAATCGTTGTTGTAGGCAAACTCGGCATAGGGCGACATTTATCCCATTCCTTCGAGAAGTCTAGTGCACATGCCCGAGCATATCTTCTAGTATTTGATTTACTCTTCTGTTTGTCCTTGATCCGAGGATGGTGGCGGTCTTTGAAATCCAAATGGGTACCTAGAGCTTCATGCAGACTTGCCCAAAAATGTGAGGTAAATTGGGAACCTCGATCTGAAATAATTCGCTTTGGTATGCCATGCAGGCACACTATGCGGGACATGTACAACTCAGCTAACTTATCTCCCTTGTACGTTGTTTTGACGGGAATGAAGTGGGCAACCTTGGTTAATCTATCAACGATGACCCGCATCGAGTGACATCCCCGACTTTGTTGGCGGGAATCCGTGATGAAGTCCATGCCAACTTCCTCTCATTTTATTGGGGTATTTTCAAGGGTCAGAGCAATCCTGCCGCCTTTGGTGCTCAGCCTTCACTCTTTGACAGACATCACAACAGGCGACGTGCTCAGCAATGTCCCTTTTCATGCCTGGCCACCAGTAGTATTGCTTCATGTCTTGGTACATCTTAGTACTACCAGGATGAAGGGAATATGCAGAGCTATGTGCTTCCCGAAGCATTAGATCCCTAAGGTCCTTTTGGGGGGTACGAAAGTACGATTTCCGTACTTTAGAATTCCTTGATGATCCAGATTCATTTTAGGGGCCTTCCCTTCTTCCATCGATTTCTTCAACTTCAAAACAGCTGGGTCTCCTTTCTGTGCAGCTTCTATCATTTCTTCAATACTTGTTTGATCTTCCAGACGGTTAGGGCTCCTTCTTCGACAATCCCTAGGTTCAGGGCTGTCAGCTCTTTATATAGTTCAGGTTGGTGCTCCTGAACCATAAGGTGATTGCAGTAGGCCTTCCGACTCAGAGCGTCTGCCACTACGTTAGCTTTTCCAGGGTGGTAGTGGACACTCATGTCATAATCTTTAATCAACTCCAGCCACCTTCTTTGCCTCAAATTAAGATGCGACTGGGTGAAGAAGTACTTGAGGCTCTTGTGGTTTGTGTAGATATCACAATGATTGCCAATAAGATAGTGCCTCCAGATCTTCAGGGCATGTACCACGGAAGCTAACTCCAGGTCATGGGTTGGGTAGTTGGCTTCGTGAGGGCGGTCTGCTGGATGCATATGCCACAACCTTGCCTCCTTGCATCAGCACACCCCCAAGCCCTTGATATGACGCATCACAGTATACTTCAAAGTCCTTACGCACATCGGTAGAACCAAAGACCGGGTGGTAGTCAATCTCTTCTTCAATTCTTGAAAACTCCTTCACATGCCTTGGTCCACCAAATGCCCGCTTTCTTGAGCAAGCGAGTCATCGGTCGGGCACCGGAGAACCCTTCAATAAACCACCGGTAGTATCCTCGCTAACTGAGAAAGCTCCTCACCTCGGTGGTCGAGGTAGGCTGCTGCCATTCATTCTCGCAGCAATTTTGGCGGGGTCAATCTGACACTCCTTTTCGCACACAATATGCCCCGTGAAGTCGATGTCCCGCAACCGAACTCACACTTATCGAATTTGGCATAGAGTTGATGTTCCTTCAATCTTTCTAGTACCAAGCGCAGATGCTTAGCATGCTCGCCTGCAGGGGTGAAAACGGATCGATTCGGTCGGATATTGCTTAAACCATATCCTAACCCATATTTTTCTCCTGATTCGAGTCGAATACGAGAAGACCGGATCTGGATACGAATTGAATATTCTGAGTTTCGAATACGGCACCGTCGGACGGATATGTAACGGATTCGGTTCGAAACGGATAATATAGGCGGATAATACTGGATGATTATAATTCCAAAAGCTTATACTTTAGTAACACAAAATAACAAGCAATAGCAATGGTAAATAAGTGCTCCTTCCGCTTGAGACCAAGCTGCAGCCTCCACCCGCGGGAGGTGATCCTCAAGAACGACGCGTCCACAAACTTCCTCCGCTACCTCGCTCACCCACCGCCCGCCAGCCATTGATGAACCCCATCGCCTCGACCGACATCGCCCCGGTCCGCCTCCTTAGCTCCCGTCAGACGGTCCACCATCCGGCGATGAGGTGGCTCTCGGTCGCGTGCGTGCGGACGGCGGGTCGAGGAAGGCGGTGGGGGAGCGGCGGCCCGAGGCGAGGCGGAGGCGGAGAAGGTCCGCTTATAGATCCGCGCTCGTTGAAGACAGCGCGGCCGATCTTGAGAGCGGGAGGGGTCGTCGTCGGGCAGCTCCGCGGGCCGCAGGCGTGGGCGGGCGGGCGAGGGCGCCCGTGTCGGATCTGCGAGAGCACGCGAGGTCCACCACGGGACCAACTCCGTCGCCATTGGTCGCTTCCCTAGCCGGCGTGGCGGTGGGTTCGGGAGGCGGCGGCGGCGGAGGTGGGGGGCCGATCCGGCGTGTCGCCGCCGAGGGAGGGCGGTGGATCGGGTAGTGTCCCGCGTGACCGCTGCGAGGCGCTAATGGCTGGGCCGACGGGACTCGGGGCGGTCGGACGGAGATAGAATCGGATAGTTATTCGGTTTTATCCGGATACTATCCGATTAACAATACCGAACCTATTCGGTCGGATATCGCTATACCGAATCCGCTACGAATCCGTTTACACATATCCGTATCCAAACCGAATCCGACCGGATACCAAACCGCCATCGAATTTGCTACCAACCGTTCGTGATCGAATCGATCGGAAAAACCCGACCCGCTTTTCACCCCTACTGCCCTGCGATTTTGGAGTAGATGAGAATGTCATCGATGAATACCACCACAAACTTATCCAGGTAATCCATGAAGACCTTGTTCATGAGATTCATGAAATAGGCAGGGGCATTGGTCAACCCAAAAGACATAACTGTAAACTCGTACAGCCCATATCTAGTGGTGAAGGCAGTCTTCGGGATGTCTTCCGGCCTAATCTTCAGTTGGTGGTAACCCGACCTCAAATCAATCTTGGAGAATACTGTGGCTCCCCCAAGCTGATCAAACAGGTCATCGATCCTGGGCAGTGGGTACTTATTCTTGATGGTTACTTCATTTAAGGCCCGATAATCTACGCACATCCTGGCGGTGCCGTCCTTCTTCTTTACAAAGATTACCGGGGATCCCCAAGGTGAGGAACTCGGCCTGATAAAACCTTTGTCCTGTAGCTCATGAAGTTGCTTCTTCAATTCTTCTAGCTCATCTATGGTCATCCTAAGATGGTCTCTTGGAGATAGGGGCAGACCAAAGCTTCAAGTTGATAACAAACTCGAGATCTCGTTTGGTGGCATACCCTAGCTTCCTCGTGGAAGACTTGACATAGTCTTGTGCCACCATCATTCCTTCCAAATGTACATCTTCACAATAATATATTTCTCGGCCCCATCTATACGGTCGGTCCACCTTTACCACAATGGTCACCAGGCACTTGGTCAACTTAACTTGCCTCAAGGCACAATCTAGTATCCCTTGGTGTCTAGCTAACCACTCCATCCCTAGTATAATATCCAAGGTCTGGGAGGTTAGTACGACTAAATCCGCTAGGAATATAAATCTTTCCATGACAATTTCTACCCCGGACACACTAAGGTGGCCTTAATCATCCTCATGGTGAACTAAGCATCAACGCTTTCTTCAACAGTGGACAGCGACTAAGCTTGTCCACGCACCCTTGCTATAAACGAATGCGATGCCCCGTAATCAAAAAGGACGCGTCTTTGGTAGTGTCTTGACAGAGAACGCACTCAAGGGACTCAACGACCTCCTCGCCTTCTTCACGGTGACATGATTAATCCTTCCACGATTTGGAGTCGATGCAGCCGGTTGGATTGAGGAGATTTATATCTGGCTGGTCTTTGCTTGGCCTCGGAGGGGTAGTGCCCAAATTGAACTTCACCGAGTGGTGCTGCGGCGAGGGCAGCGATAGGCGTAGTGCCCTTCTCGCCACGCTTGAAGCGGTTGAAGGAGGTCGTGGATTTGTCCTCGCACCGCCCGAGGGGCGAGGAGTCAGGAACGTGCTACCACCGGACGAGGTGTTTGGGTTTGGGCTCGAGACGGGCTATCCTGAGAAGGGGAATTGTTGAAGAACCTCAGATGAATCTTCCTTGCGGTCATTGAACCACCCTTCTGTTTGTGACTAGTCTCCGTGTTCTTCTTCTTATTTTCCAGACCAATGCCTTATTCACCACCGATGAAAGTCGGAGAAGTCCCGCGTGATGAGTGCACATGGAGTTCTTCATTCATCCCTTCGAATAACCCATCAATTTTCCTCTTCATCGCCCACATCCTTGGGGCGAACGGGCCGCTTGATTAAACTTGGTGAGATAATCATTGATTGACAGGCCGCCCTGCTTCAAAGTCCTGAACTCATTCTTCTTTATTCGCATTACCCCAGCTGGGGCGAAATTGGCCTTAAAGGCGCCTTGAATTCTGTCTGTGTTTATGATTCTCAGCGCTAGCTCGGTGGGGTATCCTCATACCCTTTGGTGGCTGGTAATTCTCCCACCGTGCACCGTATGGCTTAGAGTTGATGGGTCGAAGAGCACCTAGTCATCCTCATGATTTGGCCAAACGAAGCTTCCTTTCGTGTCCATGACCAATCTTCCGCCTCTAGGGGCTCATCTGCCCCGGCGAAGGTGAGGGGCCGGGTCCCGATGAAGTCGCCCAGGTCGGAGGTATGAACATTGGTGTGGGTCTACTGGCCTGCGAAAATAGCCTGTAGTATTTGCGTTTGCTGGGCCATTACTTGCGCCATGGATGGGTTAGCCGGTGGGGGTGGGAGGTTCACCCCGACTTGGGCCTCTACCTCTCCCACATGTGGTGCTTCTTGGTGGCGTCTACTTCTCACCGCACGTCCGGGTTCGAACCGGCTTGGCGCGGGTAACTCTATGGTCAGCCATCTGCAGATAATTTAACATTCTTTAGACCCTTGTTCTAACCCCTATAAAAGTTAATAACCCACGACCAAAGACATTAAAGAACCAATACAAACATCAAGCAACAAGAATAAACACAAGGCCGTTTCATTAAGCACAGACGGTACATCACATAGCCAGCTTTTTATGGATTCACAAGCCACGCTGGGCTTTACAAACATACACATACTTAGCGATACTAAGGTACTGGCACAAGCTGCTACTAGTGAGATGGGGCCTATGCTTGCTAATACTAGCCAAACTCTAGCAAGCATCAAGACTAATCGACCCATGTATCGCCTACCCTCCATGTCACCAACACTGGACTGGAGGGGTATAGTCCGTGACATCGAACGGGACCTACCACTAAACTCGACGGTCGGTGTCGGAGTGGGAGCGTGAGCGGCTGGCCGAGTCTCTCTTGACAGAGCGGATCGAGGCCACGGGGCCGCACGCTCTGCGTGTTGTGAGCTCGGTGCGAGTCCCGGAACTGGTGGAGGTCTTGGGCCGGGCGGTGTAGGTGTCTGCTGAGTGCAGGTGCGGGCGTGCCGCCTCTGCCAAGGCCCGCCACACCGGGCGAAGCCTCTCTCAAGGAGTCCACCTCGATGTGGCGTGCGAGGAGGCGCCCGGCGCGGTGATCTCCTCTGAGCCACCACATGGGCCGCATCCATGACCCGAGTGAGGTCCACCGTAGGTAAGCCTCGTGTCGTCCTCCAACTCGCTCACCGGGTCCCGTCGATCCCGGCGTGCTCGTCTGTAGAGGGTGGTAGGTAAAGGGGACTCTAGCACCGGCGTCGCGTGGATGTCGCAAAGTCGGGCGCGGCGGGACGAGCGGCATCTGTAGTCTTCGCCACCAAGCTCCTCCAGTGGGTGTCTCAAACACGTGAGACCGGTCTCCCTCGCCGGGGTAGATGAAGATCTCCACAAACCAGACTCGCCTCCTCCTATCCCGGTCCTCCGACCAGCGTAGATGGGCGCCCTCGTAGCCCAAGTAGTGGAGTAGTTTGCGAAGAATATCCGAAACTCCCTCACGCATACTCCGTGAGCGAAGAAGTCCCGATGCCCAACGCCCGTAGCTCGACATCCGTAATTAAGTAATATCGTTAGTAATTTTCAAAATATCAACCTAAAAGTAGAAACAGTAGAGCTAGGAAGGGTGCGGTAAGAATTATTACGCTATATTTTTAAGAGACTTATTTTATACATTTTTAAATATGCAACAGCCTAAATACTAACGTCCAACTAAGGTTTTTACCCTACGATCAGATGCTCGATACCAGCCTGCTGATCCGGATTTTGCAATCCGTAATCTCATCAGGCCTTCGCATTATTCCCGGATCGAGAGATAATGCACAGATACATTCTTGAATCATTTCATACATGCGGAATTCACAACAAGCCATAGTAATATTACATTGCAAAAGTGAAGTTAGGCCTTCACAAAGGCGGTTGTTACAATAGGGCCAAGGTGCCAAATATTTACATTACAAAAGTCTAGCAGCGGAAGAGATACAAGTAGGCTTTTAAACCACAAGCAAAGACTGAGGGCAAAAGTGGTCATACAAATATTCTAGGGCTCTAGAATATCTGGATGATACCACACCTTAGTCTAGATGCCTAAGGTTCTAAGCGCGGCTTATTCGTCCTAATTCCCGGCGTGGTCTTCTCCATCTGCAGCAGGTGCTTCCTCGAAGGCATACGGATCTTGAGCTCCCGAATCTGGATTTTTGGTATTGCGAGAGTGAGCACACTAACCACCGTGCTCAGCGAGTCAACACACAGAATGCAATATGTAGTATGCAAGGCTTTCAACAAGGGAAGGCTCAGGTTATTGTGTTTGCTAAAATGTGCTTTTTGAACTATAATACTTAAAAACTCCCTATGACCTAGCCAGTTGGATTTTAAACATGATACTCAATGACATGTACATTTATTTCTATCGAATCAGGGGTCATCCACCATTACATGGCCTCTGCTCCTCATGCTATGCCTTCAGCGTTATAACCGCTTACTTTACCACTGGGGAGACACCCAGGACAATTCAAATAAGGGCCTTACTCTGCCTCCACTTTTCCATTTCCACCCCTTCACAGTTTTTGAGTAGACTATCACAGAGCCTTAACGATGCATGTTCTTAGCAGAGTTACGACCGCTAAGGTTTCCACTTCCTCCGATGCGACCACCCTTCCAGAAGCCCCCTCTTGCGCCATCACGTCGGAGGATGTGGCCATCCTCTACCCGCCCGTGTTCACTCCGACGCAACTCATACTAAGTCAATGCAAATTAGTTGGCCCCGCCACACTTTGCCAAAGATGTGGTTGCACATGTTGTACCGTGGAGGTCATCACAAGATTCAGTCCTTAATGGTTATCTGGGCGGTTCTACCACGATCCCCTTGTGCTATCACGGCACCACTTTATCACAAATCTGTGCTATCATGGCACCATTCAACACTCAACACTTATTCCAACATACGCCAGTCATTATCACAATGACTGCCCAATACTACTTTCTTTAGTTTGCAAGATATGCTAGGGTGCTCTCACACCGTGTTTATCTAAAACAACTCTAAGCTGCATTTATAATTATAGACTTAGTTTCAAAAGAGTTGTAGCATTATTACTTTTACTAGGGTGACAAGGATCACATAGCCAAAAGTATTGCAAAGGACATATACTAAACCAAGAGAACATGGGCATATATCTAAAAGCTGAAATTAACATGTATTACAACATAAATATAAGCATGCAAATTATAATACTTAAACCAAAATACTTTATTGAAAACATAGGCTCAAAATGATCAAAGCATTGACTCGCCTTGGATGCAAAGGTCGGGATTCGGGGTGTTGGAGTCTACAGCAGCGGCAGCTTCCTCTTCTTGAGTCTCGAAAGCTACGTTTTACACGCGCGAAAATTTAGATAAAAAACATCACAACAATCAAATAACACAATGAAAATTTGAACAAGCTTCAAAAATGTTGTTTCTGGTCCCATTAAGTAGCCCTTGATTTTAGATGAATTTAGAAATTGGTTTCATCAAATTTGGAGCTAAAATGAATAAGTTATACACTTTTGAATGCTTTCGGTTTAATTAAATCTCAAAATAATAAAATCGACAGTGGGGCCCACTCCATGATCAGCCGCCGCTGGCGCCGACACGGGGGCCGGCGGGCAGCTCACGCCCGCCCAGCCCCGACAAAGTGGTCCCGGTGAGGCGTGGTGGACTCACTCATGATCGCCGGCAAAGGGGCCCACCTGCCGACGGTTTTAAAAGAAATGGCTCATCTCAAGGCTGCGTGAGCGGGGCTCGAACGCAGCCGAGGGAGCTGGGGGATAGAGGGTGAGCGACGGTAGCCAACCCGCTCATTTTACTCACCCTATAGGGGTAAATATACCCTTAAGATATGCGTGGGAGGCGGGCGAGGTGGCCCGAGGCCAAGGGAGGCGGCGGAAGGGGCAATGGTGAACACGGCGGCGGAAGGGCGCGGGTTCGGGCGTCGTGGGGTCTTTTCCTCATAATGCCCCTCTCTGTGGCCTCCATGGCATGGGCGCTGCACTGCCGAGGGGTGTCCGGAGCGCGGCGAGGAGGAAGAAAGGGAAAAGAGCCCCGACAGTGGGGCCCGCTGCGAGAGAGAGGGAGCGGGAGAGGGATCCGCGGGCGGCCGAGATGGCGCCGGGTGGGACGTGGCGCCATCCGGACCGGACGCGTGTCGGCCCGAGGGAGAGGAGGCGGATCCGGGCGGCGATGGGCGGATCGAGTCCGATCCACGTCGGTACGGGGTGGGGTTTTGGTTTTATTTTGATTTTGAATTTTCGAAATGCTAGAGGGCATAATACAATTCGGAAAAATACTAAATCACCACCAAAATTCTAGAAAATTCACAGAGGCCCAAAGAGATATCTTTGGGTTTAATAAAATTATTTCGCCACAAAGTGGTTATTTCATTTAATACTCTAAGGCCTACAACCGACTTCTTTCCTTTTTCCTTTTATTTTCTCCTCTTTTCTTTTATAATTGGAGATATATTTACTTTGTGTAAAAGCACTCATATATATACATGCATACACACATATATATATATATATATATATCTAAGCTTGCCCTACTCATTTCTAGGAAGCTTTCATTGGCACTTCGCCACTTATATACGAAATTTAAATCATCCTTGTTTCTTTGAAAACCTATTTACGTTAACTTCGGAGTTTTCTTTATGGATCATCTTTTCAGATTCGAATTCAAACTTAGGATTCTCTATTAATTAAACAGATGGGCTCTTCCACGAAATTCTTCAAAAAAACACCTTCAAAACCCAACTCAACACAATACTCTACAAAATATTCTACAACACTTTATTATACAGATCCTCTAAGTTTTCAGGATGTTACAAGCCCCTAGTCAAGGAGACATCATCGAGGTGAAGCAAAGTTTGGTCTAGGCAAAGCCATCGAGGCCGAGTCGTACCACGCCGAGGCTAAGCTATCTCGGCATGTTGGGGGTCACTGAGGTGAATCCATTGATCTAGAGGGAGCCCCTTGTTGAGGAGACACTGTCGAGGTGAATTAAAGCTCAATCAAGGCAAAGCATCGAGGCATGTTGGGAGTCGCTGAGGTGAATCTGTCGATCTAGGGTGAGCCCTTTGACGAGGAGACATTGCCGAGGTGAAGCAAAGTTCAGCTGAGGAAAAAGCCATCAAGGCCAAATTGAACCATGCTAAGGCCAAGCCATCGAGGCGTGTTGGAGCTCACCGAGGTGAGTCCGTCAAACTAGGGGGAGCCACCTAGTCTAGGAGTTGCCATTGAGGAGAAGCAAAGTTCGATGGAAGCAAAATCCGTCGAAGCCAAAGTGAACCACACCGAGGCTAGGCCATCGAGGTGTGTTGGAGCTTGCTGAGGTGAGTCCATCGAACTATGGGGAGCCCCTAGTCGAGGAGATGCCATCGAGGTGAAGCATAGTTCAGCTGGGACAAAAGCCGTCGAGACCAAAGTGACCACGCCGAGGCCAATCCATCAAGGTATGTTGGAGCTAACCAAGGTGAGTCCGTCGAACTAGGGGGAGCTCCTCATCGAGGAGACATCGTCGAGGCGAAGCAAAGTTCGGCCACGGCAAAAGCTGTCGAGATCGAATTAAACCACACCAAGGACAAACCATTGAGGCACGTTGGAGCTCACCGAGGTGAGTCTGCCACAACTTAGGTTTTTATATAAAATAATAAAAATAATAAATAAAAATAGTTTAGTTTAAAATAAAAATCAGTGTTATTTGGTTGCTTAAATTTTAAATTTTAGCTACCCTGATTTTCTGCTTTTAAAAAGGCCTTTCTTTTAAAAAGTAAGTAAGGTAAAAACATAAAAATATTATTAAATAAAGGATATTCTTAATTTTTACAAACATCTTAATTGAATTTGGTTTTTTGTAAATTTTTGTAATTTAAAATTAAATTTCAAAATTAAAAAGTATTTCCAAATTTTAGTTGAAAATATTTTTTCTAAGTCCAAAATAGCTTTAGAAACCTCTGTGATTTTTTTCCGAAATTTTTAGGCTTTAATTGCAATTTATTGGATTAATTTAAACCATAGAAAAATAAAAATATTTTAAATGATTAAAATAAACTTCAATTAAACCTGAAATTATTTTATTTGATCTTTTTCTTTTCTCTCTTTTGTCTCTCCTTTCTTTCTTCTTCCTGCATCTTCTGACCCGAATGAATAGTAGCCATTAGCGCTTCTTGAGCTTTTCAAAACCCATGATTTGCTTCATGATTCTTTGTGCAATGATGAGCATTCAATCCCCCTCAACAAGAATCCTCCATTTCCGTCCTTATCCCCCAATTTCGCATGCCCGTTTCGCCGGAACACACCATGCCACCGAAGGACAAGCCGCATCGATCTTCTCATCCGGTCCACCTCTACCCCTATAAAAGAGAGCCCTGGGAGCACCTTTTCATCCACATCCATCCCCAAAAATCTCAAGTCCTCCCTCCTTTCATCTTCATCGCAATCGGCATTCTTCTCTCGCCGGTCGAAAGCCCTTACATCACCATTTGCGCCGCCTACAGTGGAGTCCTGCCACCATTGACCACATCACCAGCTTCTCCTTTGCACGTTCTATGTGGTGCTTCCCTCGCCTTCTTCGGAGCTTCGCCGAAGCATCGACGATCGCCGTGGGCCAAATCACACCGCCGCCGCCACCCTCGCCGCCGACCAACCGTGTGCGTTCAACCACCACCGAGGTGAGCATTGAGTACCCCACGTTCCCCTCTTTATTTCGCCACAAACCCCACCTGCTATCTCCTGTCCATTTTGCCCAGAACGCTGACATCAACCCGTCCACCGCCGAAGGCCTTCTTCACCACATTTCACCACCATCTGATGTCCTTCGGTCGAGCCATCTACACCATTGAGTTCGCGTCGACGCATCCTAAGTCGTGCTATCATCGCCATCATCTGAAGACCCCCGAGTCCTCACCGACCTTGACACTAAAATCGTTTCTTCATGTACCCCGCTTCTTCGGTGAGTTCTTTCTTATTTTTGTTGGCATCATATCGTGTTCTAGCTTCTAAACAACTCATCCACTATTTTTATTTGATTTTTTGTGGAGCCAATCGATAGAAATTGATCTTTTCGCGGAAACGATCATTTTTCACTTCTCGACGTCGATTCATTGCCTATAGTTAGTTTTAGCCTATGCCATCACCTTTTTAAGATTTGTCTTATCATGTTCTGTGTTGTGTTTCCCTCCTTTTCTCCAAAAATCTTCCACAAATTTTTGCCTCCGACACCTAGCCAAGCAATGGCCACCTATGGCACTTCGAATACCCATCTATCCGATGATGTTTTCTTCAATTCTTTCATGTCAAAATATGCCAAACTATCCCAGGTAGTTATCTTCCAAGTAGTTTTAGATTCGCTTCACTGAGCATCAAGATATCATGTTTTTTTCTTTTTCTCTACTATCGTTATTGAAACGTCGATTGTGTATTTCCGGTGAATTTTTGGCTTAGGCAACAATTTTTCTAGCTTCACCATGCCGCATTCTAACTCGTGTTTACCCTATTTCTCTACGTTCCATGCCAGCGTACTATTTCTCTCTCCAACCCATGACGTTATCGCCGCCCACGCCGTCACCATGCTCTATTTAACATGCCATCACTTTCTATGTGTTCCTCAGATTCCTAGCAACCCATTTTGACAGTTGCCATCACTTCTCGTGCCTTCCCTCGCTGGCACCAAGGCCAAAACCGAACTTGCATTCTCTCTATTTTTCTTTTTAAGCATTTTCTTGTCCAGCAAACTTCAGATGACTCGTCCTCCACCGTTCAAACTTCCGAATCAAGTGATTCAAGTTCATAAATTTATATAAATTCATAATCTATCTCTCAATATATATTTTATAATTTTTAGATTTTATTTAAATTTAGTTTGTTTGGGCTTTTTGCACGTAGACTACGACTTATATGAAGAGTACGACTTCGCCAATGATTCTCACCACCAATCCGCGGAGAAGGCAAGTCAACAATGATTCTCACCACCAATCCGCGGGGAAGGCAAGTCACATACTTTGATCATGTTGATCCTAATTTGCAAATAAAACTATGTTGTTTTAAATTATTCTGCATGAATATTTTTATTCAACGTATTTCATTTCAGTTTTAAACTTAGTTATTGCCTACTTTTTAATAGCTCTGTTGATATTATTTCCTAGATAACTTATCACCTTATAATAAAACTCTGATTAGACCTTTTGTAGCAATGCTTAGACCTACATAGATATAACTTTAGGGTTTGGGATACCTTTTTCATAGAAAATGATGAGCTTTTGAAAAGTATTCTTGACTTCGTTAAGTCAAGAAAATCTTTGGAATATTTCAAAATAAAATATAAAACTTGGTTTAGACTTTAGCAAATGGTTAGGTGGTGGGTGCTTACTGGCATGCATTGTTGTTCAGCGACACAATGTTGATTGCCAGGTACGAGGGGTATGTGGATAGTGCTTAAGTCAATTAAGAATTGGTCTGTGAGATACTGCTATAAAGCCCTTTTCGTACTAGTACAAGGCTAGTGTGGATAACTCTAGTTGACTAATTTGTCAGTCCTAACCTGAGTCTCGCTGTAAGTTGAATGTGAGCGTGACATAGGCCATCTGAAGTCTCATTCGGCTCAAGAGAGGATCCCAGTCTAGTGGATTCCTTACTGGGGTGAAATTTTAGTGTTGGCTTGGCTAGGTTGAAAGCTTTGCATTGTAAAGGTCTTGTCATAATCTCTCCATCGCACACATAAGGAAGTGTGCTAACCGCGTGGCAATATGAGTTGATCATTTCATATGAGTAAAGTTGTACAACTTCTACAGAGTGTATAATCTACCCTAGATAGTCGTGCCCACGGTTATGGGCATGTTGAGTAAAGTTTTCACGGATTAGACTTTATTTTTTAACATGGTTTTAACAAGCTTATGGATGGATAGTATCTATATGAGATCTTTTGGAAATGATAGTCCGGATGGGATGCCCGTGGTTAGGTTGGTGTCAGGTCGTGCCTGCTCCAACGGTATTATTTCTAAATTATTGTCTTCACATACTCTATTAAATTCAATAATTTTTAATCGATTTATTGTATTTTTTAAAATCCTGCTTTACGCTCAAATTAACCATATATGCCTTCCTTTGCCACATTTATCATTATATTGCATTCTCCCGTGTGACTTGCGAAGTACAAGTTTATACTCACCCTTGCTATCTCTTCTTAGAGGAGGACAGCTTCAATGACGGTGAAGATCTGGATGAGTAGGTCGCGTCTTACTGTTGTTTGCCTATAGATAGGCTTAGTGAGCTTCTTTTGCTTCGGTGTTTTTCTTCCGCTGTTATTATTTAAATTTGGCCTATGGACCGTGGATGTAAACTTTGGCAATCACACCTATATTTAGTTAATGAATAAATGTCATTATGATTGATATTTATCTTTGTTGTCTACTGTGTGCACTAACTGATCCTAGACTAGTACGATTTACATAGAGGATCCGAGAGTTGTTTCTTCGGGGTCTGATAGAGTCCGTCGAACTAGGGGGAACCCCTAGTCGAGGAGACACCGTCGAGGCGAAACGAAGTTCGACTAAGGCAAAAGCCGTTGAGGCCAAATTGAAACACACCAAGGCCAAGTTATCGAGGCATGTTGGAGTTCGCCAAGGTGAATCTGTCGAGCTATAGGAAGCCCCTAATCGAGGAGCCGACGTCGAGATGAAGCGAAGCTTAGCTGAGACAAAACTATCGAGGTTGAGTTAAACCAGACAATCCGGGACGGCCCGGGACGAAGAATGGAATGGCGCGCGACTTGGCCTCAGTGTAGAGGATGGCTCAGCTGTGGATGAAGTCTGAGATGACACCGGCAAGTGAGGTCGGGCACGGTCGGGGGGACTGGTGGCGAGGTTCCAGATGTGGTCTGGGTGATCGAGATGCAAGGTGGTGGACGTGGTTCAGGCGGCCGAACGGCGAAGTGCGGAGCGAAATCGGGCGACGTAACGATGCAAGGAGACCCAAGGCTGAGCACCCTAAGGTTGGCTGGCGACCCAAGGCGAAGCGCCCCGGGGCTCCGGGAGACCCAAGGCAGAGCCCTCCGAGGGTGGCCGGGTGACCCAAGGCGGAGACACGGAGGACCCCGTAGGCGAGGCCATCGATGTGGTGGCAAGCCGCCTCCATCAAGTGGACACTGTCCCAGATCAAATGAGCAGACAGATTCTCACATGAGGTTGCGCCTGCTAGATCGGTCTGTGTATAGTTGCATGGTTTGCATGCACGTCCACACTATAAGCATGCGCATGCAGCGTCCACACTATAAGCATTGCATGCATGTTCGTATACACGTCATGTTGGGAATAGAGTAGCACATGCATGATTGCATGTAGGTTCTTGGCGTATTTACCCCGGCGGATTGGTGCAGGCGACGGGACCCCACGCCACGCATCCCTCGGAGGGGTTTCGGGTGAGGACTGAGGACGGAGAAAGCCCCCGGGGGGCCAAGAGCCCCACCTCGAGCCTCGCCGGGCTAGAAGCGAAAGTCCGATTGGAGGCACTCTCTCTCCTCCAAACCCCCAAACCAAAAGCTGAACAAGACCAACTGTACGTATGGTCGCCCGTCTACCTACTTAGTTACCTCCTACTGTCTCCTCCATCTCTTGCGCCCAACAAGACCAACCTGTGTATCTGTTGGACTTACTTCTGCTGTGAGCCGCTGGAACAAGTCAGCAGAAGCAATAAGCGTTCAGTTATGTCTTCAGTCAACATGCAGTTAGCAAACCGGGTATGCATGTGACTCAATAAACATGCAGTCTGCATGTAGTTAGTTTGATCCGTTTTATATGGATCTTTGATCCGATTTAGTTGCTAGAGAAAATCGGTACTCAGAAGTAGTCTTTAAGTTATTCAGAATATATTCTGTTGTATTCATGAGACAAATTGAATAATACAATTTGAGAATTCAGTTATCTGTATCAGCCTACACTTCTTTACTTTGCCGTAAGATCTACAGAGTTGCTCGGTTTTCTGAACTTTCTGACTGTACTCTGTTTTGATCCATTCTGGGCATACTTCCTGGTTGTCTCTGTTTACATTTGGTATCAGAGCTGCAGGTCAGTGAGCCCGACTGCCATATTCGATCCGGATGTCGATCGTCGCAGCGGAGGCTATGCGGGAGAGCGGCGGAGGCTCGTTCATGTACCCGCAGCTGACGGCGACGAATTATATCAGCTGGGTTATCCGGGTGCAGGCCATGATGGAGGACCAAGGTGTATGGGAAGCAATCGAGCCGGCGGCTGGGGAGGTCGTTGACACGAAGAAGGATAAGAAGGCGCGGTCGCATCTTCTTCAGGCTCTCCCAGAGGACCTTCTCATGCAGGTGGCAAAGAAGAAGACGGCAAAGGATGTGTGGGATTGCCTCAAGACGAGGTTCGTCGGCGCGAGCGCCGTCGAGAGCGTGGTTGCGATGTTGAAAGGCGAATTCGACGCACTGCGCATGAAGGAAGATGAGACGCTGGATCAGTACGCCGGCAAACTCGCGACTATGTCTGTCAAGTACGGCAACTTGGGTGGCACACTTGACGACGCCGCCCTGGTGAAGAAGCTCTTCGACAGCGTGCCGGACCGCTTCTTGAACGTCATAGCTGGCATTGAGCAGTTCTATGATCTTCGGACATTGGCCTTCGAGGAGGTAGTAAGTAGGCTGAAGGCCTATGAGGAGCGCACACGACGTGCGTCCGGCGGCACGAGAGCCGACGGGCAACTCCTTCTCACTTAGGCGGAGTGGGAGGCGCGCCAGAAGAAGTCAGTGGGTGAGTCCTCGGCGAGATGGAGATCACCTGAAACCGGTGGGCGCGAAAGAGGACGCGGTCGTGACAAATGGCGAGGTCGTGGCGGACGCGGGACTGCATCAAGCAAGGAAGCCTTTGCTGGCTCTGCGCACAGACGCGATGTGTGTGTTGATGATATCGAGCCGGCGCTGCTGCTCGCAGTGTTGGAGGACCCGGCGCCATTTGAGAAAAAGCAGAAGGATCACCAAGGCGCCACCTTCCCCAACGAGTTGCCAGAGGAGGCTCAGAAGAAGGTTCAAGGCACCGTACTCCTCAACGAGGAAAGCGTGGGGGCGGAACTGCATCTGGCCGGAGAAGGAGTCGATGCGGGAGATATCTGGTACCTCGACAACGGCGCCAGCAACCACATGTCCGGAGATCGAAGGAAATTTTGGGAGCTGGATGAAAACATCACAGGAAAGGTGAGATTCGGGGATGGTTCGACTGTGCAAATAATGGGCAAAGGTTCCATCCTGTTTGATTGCAAGAATGGAGACAACTGGCTACTCCAGGAGGTCTACTTCATTCCGAAACTGCGAAGCAATCTTGTAAGTCTTGGGCAATTGACTGAAATTGGGCATCGGGTGGTGCTGGACGATGACGAGCTCCAGGTGTTCGATAAAATGCCTCTGCGGCTGATCATGAGGGTGAGGCGGTCACCAAACCGTCTCTACCGTATAGAGCTAAAGCAGGCCAACCCGGTGTCCCTGCTAGCAAGGATTGAGGATCCAGCGTGGCTTTGGCATGCACGACTGGGGCATGTCAACTTCCAGGCGTTGAAGCTACTTGCAGATAAGCATATGGCGGTGGGAGTGCTAGTGATAGCACACCCAAATCAACTGTGCCAAGCCTGTCTGGTTGGGAAACAAACCAAACATCCATTCCCGGCGGCATTAAGCTACCGAGCGCAGGAGGTACTTGAACTACTCCACATCGACCTTTGTGGTCCAATTACTCCCACAACAGCCGCCGGTAACAGGTACTTTATGTTGATAGTTGATGACTTCTCTAGATGGATGTGGATGTATGTTTTAAAGACCAAGGATCAGGCCTATGCTGAATTCATCAAGTTTAAAGCACAAGCTGAGAACATTAGTGGACGCTGTATCAAGACATTGCGATCAGATCGTGGTGGGGAGTTCCTCTCTACGATGTTCGCTAAGGTGTGTCAAGAGGCTGGCATCCAGAGGCATTTCACTGCGCCCTACACGCCACAGCAAAATGGTGTGGTGGAGCGCAGAAACAGGACTATCATGGAGATGGCACGGTCTTTACTCAAGAGCATGAGCGTTCCAGGGAGATTTTGGGGCGAGGCTATACGACATTCTGTTTATCTGTTGAACAGGCTGCCGACAAAATCAATGGGACAGAGAACCCCATTTGAAGCTTGGAATGGGAGGAAGCCGCACCTGGCTCATTTACGGGTGTTCGGTTGTACTGCTCATGTCA
This sequence comes from Bonia amplexicaulis, assembly GCA_036346245.1. Lineage (NCBI taxonomy): Eukaryota > Viridiplantae > Streptophyta > Magnoliopsida > Poales > Poaceae > Bonia > Bonia amplexicaulis. Next base: position 9,821,894 of record CM070744.1, on the reverse strand, counting down.
GGACGGCGACACCACATATGAAGAAACTTGATGATCGAAGCCAACAAATGGTTTACTTCGGTGTCGAGGATGGGTGCAAGGCACATCGACTTTTCGACCCAAGACGTGGTAAGATAGTTGTAAGCCGAGACGTAATTTTTGAAGAAAACCTGGAGTGGAAGTGGTCTGCAGGTGTGGGTACAGGAGATGCAGCTGAATCTCAGTTTGAAGACCACACAGACCCCCGTGAGTGGACCTCTGAAAAACAGGCAGCTGTGCCAGGAGGCGTAATGCCAGGGCCACAGCCAGAGTCTGAAGCAGCTCAGCCTAGCAGCAGTCCAGTGAATACGGTGGCTGGAGAAGGAGAAGCTGCAGCATCTCCACCGAGTGCAGTGACAAAGGCACAGTCAGCTGCATGTTTGGGACGAGTGATGGGGACACCTTCAACACAGCCGGTCACTCCCATGCACTCGCCATCAACGGAGACAACTCCAGCTATGGAGCAGGAGGCTCCTAGCTCGACAGGGACAAGCAGCTCGGATGAAGGCCCACAGCGGTATCGCAGCTTGAATGACATTTACCAGAACTCATCTGAGGTAATGCTAGAATTTGAATCAGATGTTGAAGCTTTGCTTGCAGAATTGGAAGAGCCATCCAATTACAGTGAGGCAGCAGGAAATCCAGACTAGGAAGAGGCAATGAATAGAGAAGTACAGTCAATTGAGAAGAATGCAACTTGGACATTGACCACCCTACCTGCTGGACATAAACCCATTGGACTTAAGTGGGTTTTCAAATTGAAGAAGAACTCAGAAGGAGAAGTAATCAAGCACAAGGCTAGGCTTGTGGCAAAGGGGTATGTGCAGCGGCAGGGAATAGACTTTGAAGAAGTTTTTGCTCCAGTTGCAAGGTTAGACACTGTGCGTTTGATTCTTGCAATAGCTGCAAATCGTGGCTGGGAGGTTCATCATCTTGATGTTAAGACTGCTTTCTTAAACGGTGACCTCGAAGAGGAGGTGTATGTGTCACAACCGGAGGGGTTTGTTGTAAAAAACAAGGAGCATCTTGTACTCAAGCTGAGTAAAGCACTTTATGGTCTCCGGCAAGCACCGCGTGCGTGGAACATTAAGTTGGACAAAAGTCTAAAGAAGATCGGGTTCAGGAGATGTGTACAAGATCAGGCTATATACACAAGAGGAGAAGGAGCTACTGCAGTTGTAGTAGGAGTTTATGTTGATGATCTTATTGTCACAGGAGAGAATCCAAAAGAAATCTTGTGTTTCAAGAAGCAGATGACAACCGAGTTTGAGATGAGCGATTTGGGGCTGCTGTCATTTTATCTCGGCATTGAGGTGACGCAGAATCAAAATGGTCTCACGCTAAAACAAACTGGATATGCAAAGAAGGTGCTGACACAGTTTGGGATGATAGATTGTAATCCTACAAAATACCCTATGGAGCAAAGAGCTCGGTTGCACAAAGACGCTGAAGGACAACAAATGGATGCCACTGAATACAGGCGGATGATTGGTTGCCTCAGGTATCTACTACACACTTGTCCAGACCTTTCTTTTGCAGTTGGAGTGGCTAGTAGATATATGGAGAGGCCAACAGTTATACACTATAGAGCTGTGAAGCAAATTTTCCGGTATCTAAAGGGCACCATAAGTTTTGGGCTGGTGTACAACCGAGGGGCAAAAGAGGAGCTGACAGGGTACACCGATAGTGATTTGGCTGGAGATCAGGATGATAGAAAGAGTACAGGTGGAATGGCCTTCTACCTAAATGATAGCCTGGTGTCATGGTGCTCACAAAAACAAAAAACTGTGGCACTTTCATCTTGCGAAGCTGAATTTATGGCAGCTACTGCAGCAGCTGCACAAGCTCTCTGGCTGAGAAGTCTGCTTGGAGAGATCACTGGAGAAGAGCCAAAAACAGTGAGGGTGTTCGTTGACAACAATTCAGCTATGGCGCTCATGAAAAATCCGGTGTTTGCACTGAGGAACAAAGAGCTGACGCTCTGACGAAATCCCTGTCAGCAGTGAAGTTGGCGACAATGCGACATTTGCTCGGTGTTCGTGATCTTGGCCCACACCGGAATTAGGGAGGAGTATGTTGGACTTACTTCTATTGTGAGCCGCTGGAACAAGTCAGCAGAAGCAATAAGCGTTCAGTTATGTCTTCAGTCAACATGCAGTTAGCAAACCGGGTATGCATGTGACTCAATAAACATGCAGTCTGCATGTAGTTAGTTTGATCCGTTTTATATGGATCTTTGATCCGATTTAGTTGCTAGAGAAAATCGGTACTCAGAAGTAGTCTTTAAGTTATTCAGAATATATTCTGTTGTATTCATGAGACAAATTGAATAATACAATTTGAGAATTCAGTTATCTGTATCAGCCTACACTTCTTTACTTTGCCGTAAGATCTACAGAGTCGCTCGGTTTTCTGAACTTTCTGACTGTACTCTGTTTTGATCCATTCTGGGCATACTTCCTGGTTGTCTCTGTTTACAGTATCAAGTTGCTGCTGCTGTTGCAGTGCAGCAATATGTGTCCAGGAGCCAAAGAATTGATCCTAGGGGATGGTTTGCATCGCACTTGCTTAGGTCCTTTTGCATCGGTTCTTGCTAGTGGAGCATGTCTGATCTGTAGTCTACTAAAACAAAGCCGGCCGATGTGTAATCTGGCACAGTAGGACAGTGGCAAACATCTCAACCGAAGTGCCGAAAGTAGCTCCTAGTCAGCTCCGTGAGCATGCTCTGGACCTTGCCCGGACGCGGTCCGGGCATGATCCGGACGATGCGTGGACAACAGCTACAGGCATGGGCGACTCGGACGGAGGCCTGCCGCGGAGGTGGCCGGCTGAGCGATGGTGGGATAGTTCGGACGAGTGGGCGCGACGGTCCGGACGGCTCTGGGAGCGGCTCCGGAAGCCGTCCGGATGGCGTGCAGCGGCAGGCAGTGCTCTGTTGCTTGCCAAACACCAACTATACAGAATACGCGCTGATACATGCATCTTGCCAAACGTCTTGGGTTTGGACATCACGGGCAGTAGCTGCGTCGCGTTTGGACCGAATCCGCCCTCCCCTCGGACGTGGAGCCAAAGCCGGCACCTAGACGGCCTCCGCGCTCTCAGACTGTTCCCGCGCCCGGACCATCTCCGCGCTCGGACCGTGCCGCGCTCGAACTTCGCTGCACCGTCTTCACGCTCGGGCTACTCCCGCTCCTGGGTAGCTCCTAGTCCCGGACACGGACACTCGAACGCTCATCCCCGCTGGATCAGCCATGATCCGAGAATACCGTTCCACCAAAACAACAGAAGACTCGGCTAACAGATCGTACTACCTCCTACCGCTACGACTTCCAGAAAGTAATAAAACAATGCCGACTATGCAGGGAAACTACAGAGAAACATGCAGCACTGCAAAAACATAGGATGCAGTAAAATTACCCACACGGGCTACTCCCGCTCCTAGGTAGCTCCTAGTCCCGGACACGGACACTCGCACGCTCATCCCCGGAGGGCGTCTGGATCCGTGGGGGAGGGCTGTTAGTAATCCTGTGCATATTAGCTAATAATATCTAATTATACATGCATGTAAAAACTGCTTGGCAGTGTAAGTAACGGCATGCATGTGCTGCTTAATACATATAATGGCATCTGTTACTAGTAGTTAGAAGGTCATGTTTTACATTATATAAGGAAGAAACGCTGCAGCTTTCAACAGTGGTTATTAAACCACTAACTAAATGCCAGAATCCCCGGCGAGCTTTGCCGGCGAGGACCTGCGCTGGAAGAGACGAACTCAAACGCGAACACACGCGATCACTTGGAACACGAGAGAGATTTTTGTGCTGCTGTGAAGATGCGGCGTTTTCTGGTCTTTCTTCTTCTTTTATAATGCAACGGAACATGCAAAGCAGTGAAGACAATACAAATGGAAACTGAAGCTTCAATGCCTCATGACTCAATGACTCAATGCAAAAAATAAATGCATGCAGAAACTGCCTCATGACTCAATGACTTAATACAAAAACTAAATACATGCAGAAACTCCACGGCCACTGCATGCAAAAACTGAAATAGTAAACCACTAACTAAATGCATGCATACAAGATTTAACAACCAACAAAACTCCCCCTAAACCTTGTATGCTGATTGAATTTTGACGAGGCCAATTTTGGATCGCAGCTCAATAAACATGTCGCACCCAAGTGCCTTCGTTAGGATGTCCTCTAGCTGCTCATTAGTGCCGATGAACTCAACCTTCACCCTGCACTCCTCAATGCACTCTCTCATGTAATGGTATCTAGTATCGATGTGTTTACTGCGATCGTGGAAGACATGGTTTTTACTGAGCAAGATTGCGGATTGGTTGTCAATCTTCAATGTGATGGCGCCAGCCTCCTCTCCTCTGAGCTCAGCTAGAAGGCGCGCCAGCCACACACCCTGGCAGGCAGCGGTTGTCGCAGCGATGTATTCAGCCTCGCATGATGACAGGGCCACGACCTTTTGTTTCTGCGATTGCCAGGTGATCAAGTTGTCGCCGAGGAAGAAGAAGACGCCAGAGGTGCTCTTACGAGTGACGATGTCGCCCGCAAGATCGCTGTCGCTATAACCAACCAACTGCACGGCTTCTGTCTTCCTCTTGTAGCTGCAGTCGTAGTTGATGGTGTCGGCGACATAGCGCAGCACTCGCTTCACGGCTGCCAGATGCTCGGTGGTGGGCTTCTCCATGAACCTGCTGATATAGCCCACCGAGAATGCCAAGTCTAGCCTTGAATTCACCAGATAGCGCAACGAACCCACGATCCTTCTGTACTCAGTGGCATCGACAGCAGAGGCAGTGCTCGACTTACTAAGTTTGAGTTGCGATTCCATGGGGGTGAGACTGGGTTTGCTCCCAACCATGCCTGCCGCCTCCATGATCTTCTGGACGTATGCGCTCTGGCTCACGGTGATGCCATCGCCGGTCTGATTCACCTCTAAGCCACGGTAGTAGCACAGCAAGCCGAGGTCGCTCATCTGGAATGTCCCCTTCATCTCCGCCTTGAATTGCTCGAGCTTGATGGAGCGCCCGTGATGATGAGATCATCGACGTATACGCCGACCACCAGGCGATGCACGCCCACACCGCGCATGTATACGGCATGCTCGGAGGCGCTGCGATGGAACCCAAGTGACAACAAAGACGCGTCCAACTTGGCGTACCATGCGCGCGGGGCCTGGCGAAGTCCGTAGAGTGCCTTGACGAGGCACAGCACCTTGTGCTCGTTGCCGTCGACGACGAAGCCTGGTGGTTGCACGACGTAGACTTCCTCCTGCAGCTCACCATTGAGAAAAGCGGACTTCACGTCCATGTGATGGACAGGCCACCCCTCGCTCGCCGCATGCGCCAGCAGCAAGCGAACCGACTCGAGCCGCGCCACGGGTGCAAACACTTTGTCGAAGTCGATCCCCTGCCGCTGTTGTAGGACCGGAATGGCAACAGAAGGGGGGTTGAATGGTGCCTTCAAAAATTGCCCTTTAAGTATTTACGACAAGTCTCAACTTCTCCGATAGCTATAAAAAGCTACAAAGGAAATGAAGGTTTCTGCAAGACAAAAGACCGACAAAAGGAACCAAACTAAACAAGCACACCGGACTGCAAACTGAAACCAAAGAGACACAAGAATTGAAACCTGAGATTTCAGCCAAAGAGAAAGAAAAAAAAGGGAGACCAAACTGCAGCTACAACAGAGACAAGGCTAAAAGATAATGCTAACCGAGGAGAATGCTAACTGCCCAAATAAAGACTAACTAAAAACGGTTTGACTGCAGTGCTAAAAATATATAATCAATTGGCAAGAAGTAGTCCAGGGATTGTAGCCGAAAGCAACAAATACATATATATGTTTTGGGCTGGTTCTTACTGCAGCAGCAATACTCCACCGAAAAACTTGCTGTTTACCAAGGCAAAGACACAGTAAAAACCATAGCATACGGCAAAGCACAAATCAGAAAGAACTTGCTGTCCAATAGCTAAGAAAGAGCACACAAACTGAAGTTGCAGTTCACTGAAAACTGGACAGCAAATTTGAATGTTAGGTCACTGCAAGACTTGACAGCAAGACTGAAAAAGCAATAAACAGATTGCTGCTCTACTCGGCTAAAAATTAGCAGGGTGTCTTTGCTGCCGAAGACAGAGACTGCAGCCAGAAAGAAAAGCATAGCAGAAAATAAAAGAGAAGGCAAAGAAAAAGAGATCACCAATGAGAAGAGACAGCCTGCTGAATGCAGCTGCTTTCTGGCCGAAAACCGAAAGGAAAATAGCAGCAGTACTCTTGTTGGTACAGAAGTGTTCACCAAAAACTTGACTGCCGAAATGATTGACTGCAGTTACCTGAGAAAGATCAACATGGAATCAAAGAGGAACTGCAGCTAGGCGGCCTGAAGTAAACAGACGCAAAGAATGCTTTGTGATTCACTACAGGACGAAAGTTTGAGACATGAGTTAAAACCGTATATGGTCCTTGAGAACAAAAATACCAACAAAGATTGATTCGGCTGGAAATGGACAATAGACAGACTAATAACCGAGAAAGAAAACATGTTTGCTGCCGACAAACTGAAAAACAAAAACTAGAAAAGATCTTGGCCAAACGAAGAAGGGAGCAGAGGCTCCAAAACCGAAAAACTAAAGAGACACACACTGCAGACGAGAAGCAGATTGGACCTGAAGAAAATGGAACCAACAAAACAGAAAAGTGTTCTCAAACAAATCTTAACAGAGAAAGGGAGAACACAATCCAGGAAGAGCAAATAGCCACCAAAACTAAAAAGGGAAAACAAAGGATCACAGAGAGAAACTAAATTCCCATCCATTTCATTCCGACTAAAAATTACAAAGGAGTCCCCATACGCATGGACATTAGAACAAGAAGGAATGATTACAACATTCTCAATCCATCCTCTCCCTTTCAATCCTCAAGAACACCAAGAGCCTCACATGCTACTTGGGAGGAACACACACAAAATGGAGAGCAAATGCACAAAAACTCTCAAGGGGGTATGCAGCCCTCAACACCTATTTATAGCCCTTGGCTAACGGGTCTCCAACCCGTTCGCCGGCTAAACCCTAACGGAGCAGTCTCGCTTGTGCAACCTTGCGACTTACCGATTCGCCCCTCCGCACCTTCCGGAAGCTTCCGCTCCTTGCCGCCCACGACTCGCAACCACCTCGAGTTCACGCCGTCTTCGACACATCCCGACCGTTCTGACCTCAACGCCACCTGCGTCTAGTCCGGTCACCTCGTGTCTCGCCACGACTCCGCCTCGACGTCCTGCAGCCAACACAGACAAGAAACACATCAAATAGCACCGCTCGATACATGAAAGCATAATAGAGTCCAAACCTGTCGAGTCATCAGAATATGCACCCTAAGCCCATACGACCAAGTTTGACCAAGTCCGACCGAGCCCGTTACACCACGCAACGTCTTGGTCCGAACCAACCAACTCAAACTCGACCTTCCTAAACCGATGTTAATTACTCATCATACACACGAGATGACCTCACATGGTCTCTCAATCGCCCCCTTAATGAGTATATTGACAAACACCGAAAAAACATATGAAGTTGAGTTTGAAGAATCCAACATGATCCAAAGAAGAAGAATGAAGCTAATGACCATGTCGACAGAAGGAGCAAAAGAAATAACACGTTTTCCTCAAAGCTCCCAAAATGGCTTTTTCTACCACTATTCTCCCCCTTTTGGCAATAAACACATCAAGAATGCAAGAAGGAGAATAAGTCATGAAAAAAGATAAAATGGTTGAAGTTTGATTATTCTAAGCATTTAGAGCCATGAGAATTATCCAAAATGACCATTAAGGATAAAATGGTTGCCGATGCTCCGAAACCAGAGCGGAGCATCGTCGTGGTCGGCGTCGAGGTCCTCCTCCGCAGTAGGCGGTGGAGACACGAACTCCATCGTCGGGGCACCATCTGCTGGCGCCACGGTGGGCGTCGACGGGGTCGGTGCAGACTCGCTTGCGGTTGGTGATGATACATGCGCGGATCGCGCCGCTTTGCTCATCTGTGTTCGACCGAGTTGAGGACACGACCTCTGGCTGGTACACAGAGGTGAACTCGATGACGAAGTCGGAGTCGATGTTGGCAGCCGCCTCGCTGTCCCACTTCCACTGTGCCTCCTCATCGAAGACGATGTCACGGGAAAAGTGGATGCGACAGGTAACAGGATCGTAGACGCGATATGCCATTGACCATGCCTCATAGCCCACAAAGATCATGTGCCTGCTCCTGTTGTCGAGCTTCCTAGCGTTCGGCGTGGTGACCTTGACGTGTGCCACGCCCGACGCGTCGAGGTGGTGCACACCGACGGACTCCCGTTCCAAAGCTCATCGTGGTCTTTCCTCCAATGCTCTTAGATGACGACTGCTTAGCGATACACGCTGTGTTGATCGCCTCCCCCCAGAACATACCTGGGAGTCCTTTTGCTTTGAGCATACTCCGCGCAGTGCCGACCACCGACTGATTCCGGCGCTCGACGATGCCATTTTGTTGTGGCAAGTACGGCGCTGTGAGTTCGCACCGCACACCCAGCTCAGCGCAGTACTCATTGAAGTTCGCCGCCGTGAACTCTCCCCCTCTGTCCGTGCATCAGAGTCATCCCCATGGCCTCCATTGCCACCAAGAGGAGACTTCGATCCAGACATATCCACAGAACCGATGCACGGCTCTGATACCAAATGTTGGCCCAGCTCATGGAGAGAACTCGCACGTTGTTTCCTCTCAAGAGAGGCAGCACAAAGCAAAACACATCTGTATTCATCTTCTTGTGTGTGTGTGTGTTCTACAAAGGAAACAATGTGCGAGTTCTCTCCATGAACTGGGCCAACAAGGGCTACTGGACCCAGGGTGGTTCGGGGCGGCGCAGGGTCGTCGAGTCCTGGAGAAGGCCAGACGCGCTAAGTCCTGGAGGCGGCCCGGGGTTGTCGGGTCCTGGGGAAGGCGGGGAGGCCGGTGGCGCCAAGTGCAGAGCGGGACGGGAGTGGTCCGGGGCGAGACCAGGCGACGCGCTGAGAACTGGTTGGGTCGCGTCATTCTTGGGTACATGGAATTCGCCTGCGCCCAGACTTCGTCAGGGTAAAATATTTCGGCCGAAATTTTGGCGAAACACCGAAATTTTGGTCATTTCGAGGGGTGCCGAAAGCAAATAATTCAGTCAAATTTAGCCGAATTTATCCCCAATTTGAAATTTATGTAAAATTTGTTTAACTTTTGGTTAATTTTTATCAAAATTCAAATGATATTTGAATGGTTCATCCGAAATTTCGGCCGAAATAAATGAAATTTTGGAATTTCGTTCATTTCACCGGGCAACAAAATTTTTGCAGAGCAGCGTGGAGGCATCCCGGGGCGAGGAGAGCATGGGGGAGCCGAGGTCCTCCTGGTGGGTTGCCGTACAGAGGCTTTTCACAACAAAGTCATCCACATACGCCTCAACATTGTGCCCAACTGCGACACAATAATGAGTGCAACAAGTCTTGTGGTTGTATCTCCCACATTTTTTAGCCCGAAGGGCATTCGCACGAAACAGTATGTGTCGCCCGGAATAGTGAAGCTTGTTTTTGTCACGTCCTTTTTTACCATTAGTACCTGGTGATATCAAGAGTATGCATCCAAGTAACTCATCATTTCACAACCAGTCGTTGCATCGACCAGTTGGTCAATACACGACAGCGGCTAATTATCCTTGGGGCATGCCTTGTTGAGGTTGGTGAAGCGACACACATGCGCCAGGCTCTATTAGACTTCTTCACCAGTACAGGGTTGGTGAGCCATTCGGAGAGGACTACCTCCCTGATGACATCGGAGGCCTTCAATTTCGCACCTCTTCTTTGGCAGCCTCTTGGCGATCGAGGGACATTTTCCTCATTCGCTACTTAACTAGCTTCGCATCGAGACGCACCACCAACCTATGTTCAATAATGGAACGCTAGAACCCCCTGAGGTCATTGGGCAACCACATGAAGATGTCTGCATTGTTGCGAAGCACCTCCATGAGCTTTTGTTTTCCCTCGGGGGGTAAGACTAGCTCCGATCGATACCCGCTTTGATAGGTCTTCTGGTTGGAGTGGGATCATCTTGACAACATCACCTAGCTTCAGCTTGGGCATCCATCCAGAGGCAGACGGTAGGGGTCAACCACTCACTATGTGGACCTTGCAATGTGGGCTTCGTGCGCCGACTTTGATTTGTCGCACAAGATCCTGGTCGCCTAGGACCGTGATGATTCCTTCGTGACTTGGGAGCTTCATGTATAGGCAGTTGTAGTGTAGGACCGTGCCAAATATGTTGAGGGTGGTCCTCTCTAGAATAGTGTTGTATGGGTATTGCAGATCAACTACATTGAACATGATGAATTCACGCCTTTCCCGCACCGTTCACACGAAGAGCACTTTGAGGGCTATCTGTCCTATGGTGTCGACTGTGTGCTTGCCAAAGCTCTGCAGGGGTATGCGGGCTAGTGCTAATTTGCTCTGAGAGAGGCCCACCTGGTCGAAGAAGTTTATGAACAGGAGATCTGCAGAGCTTTTGCCATCAACCAGAACCCGTTGAACCTCACAGCCAGCAATATTGGCCATGATAACCAAGGGGTCCTGGTGGGGGAATCTATACCTGTGGCATCCTCTGCTGTGAATGTGATATCCACATGAGCCCACCCTGGAGGTAGCGACATCGGATATACTGTGACATGATGCACCCACCAGACATAGGCCCTTCGTTGTCTTTTGGAGTAGAAGTCCAGAGATGACCCGTTCGAGATGGCATTGATTACGCGGTGCGGGGTAGTCTCCGGGACCTGGATTTGTAGTACAGTGAGGGGAAGGTAAATCTGGGGTGCTTCTGGGCGCTGATGTATGTGTGCTATTACCAGTGCACTGTTGTCTTGAGTTCGCTCCCTGACTATGCTTTCGTGAGGGCCGTAATGGAGGTGCAGTCATGAGTGACATGGCCACCACGGCTATGGACTTGATACCAAAGCTCTTGCTGACGCTCGTCCTCATGACCTCGTCCCCTTTCGCGTCCATGGCCTCTTCGGCCACGACCGCGGCCCCCGGTGGTGCTACCCTCATCGGCTCCTTTGATGCTGAAGATGTATTTGGAATGGGCCCCCTTTCACTGCTTGCTACTTGACTCCTTGGGGGCCTCTGGGATATCTCTCGCTTTGGGGACTGTCGGCTTCGCCTCGGCCTCCCACCACATTGCATCTTCCTTTGCTCTAGTGTAGTCTTTCATCTTATTGAAGAGCTTTGCCACCGACCATTGTACTCTGCGAGTAGACCCCTTTGGAGGACTAGGATGGCCATGTTGATTATGGTTGTGTCGTTGACATCCCTAACTTGAAAGTGGACCTTTGCAAACTGCTTGAAGTAGGCCCGCAACATCTCTCCTGGCTCCTACCTTACTGCAAAGAGCTAGTCGGTGTTGACGCGCTCCACATAATTGCCCTAAAAGTTGATGTACATGAGGCTTCGAATTTGCATGCGTATATAAAGCTAGGGGCGATGGTAAAGAACCAAGAGAGTGCCACCTCCCGCTGCTTCGATTGCCATCTCGTAGACGCATAAAAATTTGTGGGGGTCTGGTTCACCTTTATATGGCTCCACGGTGGGCATCTTGAAATCCTCTGACCAGGCACTCTGCTGCAACCCTACGAGAGAGGTGACTCTGGATCCACATAGCAAGAGGTTTCTGTGCAGGCCCAATGATTTCCTACCACAGCCATGGTTACCCCCTCCATTGCCAAGATGTGGGCTACCTAGGTTCTATTCTCCTAGATCTTGCGCATGACTCGCCGCAGGTCTGCCAGCTCCTATTGTAACATGCCACAGATCACCTCGAGGGTGTCCCTGCTCATACCTGCACCTATACCTATAGCAGGGGAACGATCCTCTCCGTCCTTTGTGTCGTGGCGATGATAGAATCGGTGCCGTCACCGAGTCCAAGGTTTGTGTCGACGCTCGTCTCCACCCGCCGCCCCTCCGGCCCTGTCGCCGGGCTAGTCATCGAAGGGCCTTCCCTATCAATCATTGTGACCTCTGTTGCAACCACACTGGTGTGCTGCTGCTTAGGGAGGCCTTCGTGGGTTGTCTCCATTGCCTGTGCCGCACCAGGCTCAGAAGTTGTGCTTCGTTTTCGCTTGGTGGTCAATGCCGACACCTTCTTTGGGGGTCAACGTCTTCTTTGGTGTTGATGCCTCTGCTTTTTTTGGTGCCATTGGCTCCGAACACTCTTACCTTATCTTGCAGCTTCTATGCCATCCCCACGGATGGCGCCAACTATTGTGGTTACACACTAAATAGTAAAAGACGGGGGCTATAGGAAGACCATAGAAAGGCGGCCTATAACCTTGAACACCCTAGGAGATGACAATAGAAGTCTGTGCTGGTCTCTTGGGAGTTGAGACTGCCTGACCTTTTGCTAGAAAAGAGTGTTCTGCCCTTTCCAATGGTGCACTCAAGCGAGTACTTATAGCCATGGGGGCTCAATTACATATATACCTCTATCTATCCCTATATTGTTAGGGGTACACATGTCTTTTCTCCTATTGGAGTTAGCTAAACACCCCTATCTGAGTTTACCGTCCTAGGGGTACATGTGCAATCGGGTCGGATTTAGATGGATATTGCTTATACCATATCCTAACCCACCTTTTTCTCATATTCAGAGTCAGATATGGTAAGGTCGGATACAAATACGAATTCGAAGTATTTAGAGTTTCAGATACGGTACAATTGGGATGGATACATAACAGTCTCGGATCAAAAATAGATAATATAGGCAGATAACATGATTTGCTAGATGATATGCCATGTGTAGCTCCTAGCTCTAGCAATTCAACTAAAGTTAGCATGCCCACATCTTGTGATGATTTGTTAGATTTACCTTGTTGCTCTAAATTAGATGCATCTACTTCCTCTATGTATTGTAATACTAACATTGTAGAGGAGAATAATGAGCTCAAAGCCCAAGTCATAAAATTGAAGAATGACTTGGAGAAAAGCTATAATGGGAAGGCCTCTCTTGACAAAATATTAGGAAGTCAAAGAAAGTCAAATGACAAGAGAGGTATCGGTTTCACCTTCAAGAAAAAGGTGAAGAGCATCCCAAAGCAATATGAAGAACAAGCCAATAAAGATAAATGCTTTGGATGCAACAAGATAGGACACTTTGCCTCTAAGTGCCCCAACAAGGTGGAAAACAAGAAAAATCCATCATTGAAGAGGCAAGCCGGCAATAAGCAAAATAAGAACATTAGAAGAGGTAACAATTATCAAACTTGCTACAATTACAGAGAAAAGGGATATTTTAGTAAGGATTGTCCCAAAGGTATCATTCCTAAGCCATCTCTATTTAATGAACATTATTTGCTTAGGAAAGATAAAAATGGCAATGTGCTTGCTAGGGATGTTAGTTTAAATAAAACCACTCCTAGGGTCATTTGGGTATCCAAATATATTGTGACTAATATTAATGGATCCAACCAAGTTTTGGGTACCAAAATGTGCTTAAAAGTTTAATAGGTACTTAGAGAGACATTGGGGGCTTGGCTTATTCATAAAGAGGTGAATTCCACCATGAGAAAAATGGAAGCCAAGTTTGAGGATAATCTTTCCATATCATGAACCAATGTCATCTCGGTAACAAGTATCTACATTAAATAATTTAGCCCCTAGTCTTGTGTAGGTTGCATTTCATGAAAATCATTTAAAAGGGGTTCTCTTGCTCTTGTGTTTAAAGTTCTTTATTATAATCATGAGCAAGATGTAGTGGCACATTAAGGGGGGTGCTAAATCATATTCATGTATATCACATCTCTAAGTGTGCCCGTATTAATTAAGTGTTTGTATTGTTTTTCAAAATTGAGCCATTTAGCCAAAAGTCGAAATTTTGAAATAATGAGTATATCTTTGAAAAATTAGTTGGAAAATGTATACAAATGCATTTCAAAGGTTTTACAAAGGTTTTGGCTTTAGAAAAACTTATTTCAAGTAAAATTTAGTTTCCAACACAAAACTATCAATTGAGTATCTTATTTTGGCTTTAAACTCAAAAATTGGCTAAAATCAATTCTAAAAGGAATTTGAAAATGTGTTCAATAACAAAAACCTAGAGTTGGTCATTTCAAACATTATTGGTATTCAAAAGTTTTCCAAAGGGCTAGCCAATCAAAAGTTATTTAGTTTTGAAATTCATCCAAAATCCTTAGTTGACCTAAGTGGTCACAATCTAGCACTTAAGTGAGTTTTTCCATTTGAGCCCAAACTATCGATGTATATGGGCTCACAAGGCTACCTACAACTCATACATACAATTGAATGCTTAATAGCCCCCCAAATGCTCATTTTGTATTCTTGAGAAAATTATTGAAAATGAGTTTAGTTTTGAAAATTGAAAGCTTAATTTGTTAAAAATTATATTGAAAAGAGTTTTGATCTTAGCATATAGTTGGAAATTCTCCACAATTAGTTTTTATTTCTTTGTGACAAAATTTGAAGCATGGTACAACACTATATCAAACCTCTCTTGAAAAAATATCCAACTCTTGGCATGCTTCCAGAAAAATCAGAATTACCGATGGTTATTCTGCGGAACCTCCGCAGACCGGTCTTACCGGCGTGTCCGAATCGGTTTGACTGACCCAGCGTTGGCGGTCATACCGGAGATGAGGGGTTCTACCGCAATTTCAATAGCGGTACTTCCGAATTTTTCTGAAGATGGCTGTTTTGATTCAAAATTTGATTTCCAATTTCCTCAACCATTCATGTTTCTCCTAAGAGTCAAGTTGATCCCTTTTATCCTTGATATCTACCCTCAAGTATTTCTTGACTCCATATGCCATTTTGCTCCTACTTTGATTCTTTTTCATAAAAATAGCATTATCTCAAAGAGTGGTAGACTTTTAGTCATCTTGACATCGGCGTGTGCTTCACTCATATCATTACAAGTGACATCATCCATATCCTTCGAGTGGTATCCCTTAATTGTGAAAATTAAGTGGTATTCTTATTTCCTCTAAATGATGTCTTTTGGATTGATATCATTTTCATCTTGGCAAGTAAATTTTTCTTAACCAAGCTCTTCACATATATGATATCATTGATTTCCAAGTGATATTATTTTGAAGGGGTATCTACTCTTTTGAATTGATATCTCTTTCATCTGGAAAATAAGTGATATCTTTGATCCTTAAAATGGCATCTTTCGAAGTGATATCCTTCTTTTCCTCTTGCCGAGTAAATCTTTTCTCTTAACCAAGGTCTTTCACCTATGATATCATCTTTTTTCAAGTGGTATCCACTTTTACAAGTGGTGTATCCTCTAATGATATCTTCCTCTTCCTCCTCTTTCAAGTGGTATTTCAAGTGATATCTTTTTCAAGTGGTCTACCCTTCATCAATAATCAAGTGAAAATCATTGAAGTTGAAAAACCAAATTTGACCCTATGAGAATACTAGTTGATCTTACAAGAGACATCAAGTTTCCACAAATGGAATCAAGTACATTTTGTGTCATGTATACTCACAAATAGTACAAGTGGTATCAAGTTTTTCTACATTGGAATTAACTATACTTGACATCACTTATGTTTACAAGTGGTATATTCTCACAAGTAATGTCATCTTAAATGGAATAAAAGTCAAAGTGGTATGTGTTCTCATAGAAAAGACCAAAGAACCACAAAATGTTAAATAGCACATAGTATGGATAAAAGACTTACAAGTGGTACAAAGTTTGGACAAGTGGTTTATAAGCGATACCTATTTATCTTTGTGCTAGATGACATAAGAAGAAAAATGGTTAATCAAAAGAGGAAGAGATAAGAAAAGAGAAGAAAAACAAGAAGGGGAGAATCCTTTATGTGTCAAAGGAAAAGAAAGTGCCAAGAGACCTTTGTGTAAAGGAGAGTTTTTCTTTGTAAAAAACATAGATAATATTTTTGTGCTTTCTAAAGCAAAAGGGGTAAAATATTACTATTGCGAAAACTATTTCACTTATTTGCCCAAAATTGTTTCATTCTCCTTTGGTTTTTTAAAGCTCAAAATAAAAATCATTTCTTTTGCTAAAATGCTAGATTCAAAAGTTTTACAAGTGGTTTAGAGCAGATTTTTTTTCATATCTCTTAATGTGCTCGAAATCTGAGGTAGATGCAATTATGACTTTAATCCTCAGATATTAATCTATACTGACAATTTTTCTCAGATTTACTAGACATTTGTAAATCAGTTTTTGAGGAAACTTTCGAAGGCCACTTGGAATGCAAAATCTGGAAATGATCCAAATGCTACAAGTGATTTTATATACAGGTGGTATCATATCAAGTGGTATCAAAAACCAAAGAAGAAAACTTCAAAAGTCTTTAAGAAGCTCTCATGAGGAAGATTATTTGAATATGTTTCAAATATCTTTAGTTATCTTAAGTGGTATCAATTGGTAATTTGCATTTAGTTTCATAATTCTTTATGACCATATTAAGTTAAATTAATTGTCATCAAGCTCCTCATTTCGTAAGAATCAATGTTATGCTCTTAATTGGTGTTAATTGCAATAATAAACACTATTTGATGTTAATTGCCTTTTTTGGTGCTTAATGCCAATGTGGGAGAAATTTGTGATAATAGTTTTGAATATTTGAGAATCTGTGATAATAGCTTTATTGATAATGGGGGAGAAATAATTGCTTTGGATAATGAAAAATGGAAGTGCTAATGAAATGCTAATGCCAATAGGGGAGAAATGTGATAATATATTTATTGGGGAGAAATTAATTGAATTATGCCAAATGGGGAGAAATTAAAACTTTTTTAATTCTACATGTTGAATAATGCTTTCACCTTCTTTCGTGCACTTAATTTTATATCATTTAGTCATTTTCACCCAAGTACTATTATCATAAATGGATTTGTCATCAATCACCAAAAAGGGGGAGATTGAAAGATCAAGCTCCATTTTAGTTGGTTTTGGTGTTAATGACAAATACCATTATGGAGTTTTACAAACACTATTATAATGTTTTAATGTTAATGACAAATATTTTTATAATGTGTTGGTGATAATGACAAATGTATACATAGGACTAATATGTTTGCGTAAGTATATTTTAGCTTAGTCTCATTTGGATGGAAAAGGTGAATTCAAAGAGGTATATATTCGAAATCACATTACCATATACTAATGCATTCCTTAGATCCAAAGTATAGATTGAACTCCTGTATTAGTCTAAAATGAATATGTGCATATATCTTCATTATATACACTTGTATGCACACATTTAGAGGGAGCTCTCTCTATGTTTTGGAGTTTCATGAGTATTGATCTATGATTCTTTTAATATGCATATTTAGGATCTTTACTTTGAAACACATCCGTTGAGTATATATAGCTTGTGTAGTTTATATATACTCATGAGCAATCGGGTTGTCATCTAACTTCTCCATTATGTATTAATGGTTGGACGATTAATGACAACCGGATAAGTAAGTTTTGTTTAAAGCTTATCTTAGAGTATACAATTATTGTGTACAAGTTGTATACTCGTAAATCAACTTTTATCCCATTATTTGTTGAGATTTTCATGAATTACCAAAAAGTGAAGATTGTTGAATCTAGTCCCGCTATTATGTGTTAATGGTGAAGTTTGGTAATTGATGACAATTATTTTGTGTACTAATATTTTCTATGAATTGGATGAATAGGTTAGGTTCCACAAATAAGGATGACTTGGGATGGCTTCATGTGTTGAAAATCATCAAGTTAATATTTGAGAAGAAGATGCCTTCATGTGTTGAAGGCCATCAAAAAGAAGATGCATCATGAGTTGATGCATGTCTAAGATGATCATGTGTTGATCAAGTAAAGACCATCATGTGTTGTTGGAGATAATAAGAAGATGCATCATGAGTTGATGCATATCAAGATGATGACCCAAGGCAAAGGTATGAGCTAGCTAGGGTTAAGAATGTGTTCCTAGTCTTTTACCGATGTTGGTGTTTGGTTGGAAGACCGGATTGCTAGTATAGGTTGTCGTACTATTAAGAGGGGTCATGTCTAGTAGTTTGAGTCTCATCATGTGTTGATGGCTCATTCTCACCTGCTCTAGCTCATCTTGATATGAGGCTTGCATTTGCTAATGTGTTTTGCAAATGATTGAAGCTCGTGTGTTGACTTTTTGTAACATGGGACTATGCATTGCAAATGTGTTTTGCAAGTGCTTGAAGTCCATGTTTCTATTCTATATAATATGAGGCTTATATTTGCAAATGGTTGACACTCATATATAATCCTTGTGGCATGTGACTTAGGTTTGCGAATGTGTTTTGTAAATGTGAGAAGTTCATATACCAATTCTTTGTGTCATGATTTCAAAAGTGTGCAAATGTGTTTCGCAACTTGTCAGAAATCATGTGTGATCCTTGTGTGCATGATATTGTAGTTTGCAAATATTTTACCCAAAATCTATTGAGATATCTGCACTTCTCAGGAAAAATCAGATCTACCGCTGTGTGCGTAGCGGTACTACCAAAGGACAGAAGTACTGGCTCTACGTGAGCGGTACTACCGACCCAGCAGTTTGACCGACATTGTGTTTGCGGTCTGACCGGCCTGATCAATTCTGACCGGGCCAAAAGAGCAGTCTGACAGAGGAGCGGTCATACCGGCTTAAGCCTGGCGGTCAGACAGGAAAGTGACTGGAGGTCTGACCGGCCTGAGAGCGGTGGTCTGACCGGCATGGTGAGAGCGGTCTGACCGACATTGTGTATGCTGTCTGACCAGCTCGCGGAACTTTCGTTCCTCTCGCAGAAGCTTTTTTCTAGAGAGTGACTTCGCGAATTTTTCTGAGAAGCGGTCTAATTGACGTGATTTGCGGTCTGACCGGTGTGATTTGCGGTCTGATCGGACTTGTGTGGGTGGTCTGACCGGACCCGGCGGTCTGACCGGTCTTGTGTGGGTGGTCTGACCGGGGTTTTCTCCGCAACGGTTATTTTTCTGACCGTTGGCGAGGTGAGCGAAGTCTTGGCCTCGGCGGCCAGATTTTCGATTTCCACGATTTTTAGGATTTGGCTCCAATAGCTAGTTTTCTTGTATGGGGTATAAATACCCCTTTGTGGCCGGTTGGAGATGTTGTTGCTTCACTCATTCCTGTGTTCTTGAGCTAGTGTGAGGCTCTCCACTCAAGAGTGCATGTGTTGCACTTTGTGAGAAGGGAGAAAGGTTCCAGATTGCATGTGTTGCATCTAGAGGTGGACTTTGTGTCCAAACTGAGCTAGTGCATTCGTTGCACATGGTAAGAGTCAAGTGAGGGACTTGACTTGTTACTCTTGGAGTTTGTCGACTCCTAGACGGCGTTGGAGGTGTCGTGCGCGGTGATCTTCTCAAGAAGGTTGTGAGAAGACCCGGTGAAGTTGTGAAAGTTGGAGCTCATCTACCCGGAGCGGGAAAGAGCTACCACTAGTGGAATTGAGGTGGAAGGCTTAATTGGTAGAGCCGATCCGATTAGTTCGGGCTTACTTCAACGTGGACTAAGGGAGACCGGCAAGTCTCCGAACACCACGGTAAAAAGAGAACGTGTCAATTGTGATTTGTTCCTTGTGCTCAATTTATATTCAAGCAATTTATATTCATATAATTAAATTAATTGCTTGTATACCTAGGATTGCAAACCTTAACCTAGGCTAGAATTGTTGATGCACTCAGACGAATTTATTTGTTTTAGGCGCTATTTGTACTAAACCAACTTGAATTTAGCTTCCGCATTGTTTACTTTGTTTAGGCAAATAGAAAAGGTCTTGAACTAATATTAATAATTTGTGGAGAATTTTTAGACCGCCTATTCACCCCCCTCTAGTCGGTCTCCTCGATCTTACAACATGGCATTCTATCCCTGGACGTGTGAATTTTGGTAGAGGCACTGCTGCGACTGTAGACAGTAATCGGGATGATCATGAGGAGGAGACGATAGGCTTGTGAAGATCGACTACTTCTACTATATCATCGTACACTACGTTGAACCAGGCTGCTTCAATTCTTCTTTCGATGTACTGCACAACAATCCATGATCTTTTAGTTGTATGTATTTCTAATTTATATGGTAAAAATTTTTAATTTGCGCTAGTGTAGCCTACCCATATCCCAACATGTCCTACTAAAACACATGCTATGACTTAAGCGGAAGTTTCTGGATAAACCCTACATTTATCCAGTATGTCACGCAACGTAGGCACACACTTCTCTACTAAACGCACATGTGTGTAGGATCAAACCCAGACAGGCAACTCACACAACGGCAAAACTTGACAACCGAGGAAAGTTCTTTCCTCCTCTATGGAGACATCCTATTAGACCTTTCTACCGAAAATAATCCATGACACTTGCATACAATTTTTGTTATTCTCTACTCCCACTCCTAGAATTCTATGAAAATGGCCATCTAGGTTCCTGTCCTGTTCTTCATGGACCTGGGTGAGGTATTTATCTATAGAGGAAGCATCACAGTGATGCAAACGGGGCAGGCTGTGGTCAGCCCGCAATCGCCTGCCTGGTCTGCTTAGCTTTGTTGCGGGTGTTGCGGCCGCCCACCATCCCACAACGTCCCCACACGCCTTTAGTGGGCTTGGCGGCAGAACCCACCATCTATCTCCACCGCGGTGATGTCCTCCTCCTCGTCTTCAACTCCTTGTGTAAGTAGGTCCCCGTTCTCTCCACGCCGATTGGCCCATCTGTGATTCCGCCACCATCCTCCCATCGTTGTTCAACCTCCGCAACCCACACCGGCCACAAGTGGCCTGCAATCCTCGCCTCGACTCGCTAATCCAATCCCTCCCGGAGACCAGGCGCCACGATGCCGGCCGGCCAGCCGCACGCGCATGAGCCCGACGGCGGCGGCGGCGGCGCGAACCACTCCAACCACTGGTCCTACTCACCACCTCTCCCGCTGCTCCCCGTAAAGGTGGTGCTGGCCTACCCGCCGCTGGAGTCGGAGGACGACGAGTCTTGGGTCGGGAGCCAAATCAAGTCTGAGGCCCGCCGCGACATGGACGCCGAACCGGCGCTCGCCTCCTTCCTCTACGCCACTGTGCTCTCCCACCCCTCCCTGTCCCGCTCCCTCTCCTTTCACCTCGCGAACAAGCTCTGCTCCTCCACCCTCCTCTCCACCCTCCTCTATGACCTCTTCCTCGCCTCCCTCGCTGCGCATGCTCATGCAGTTGAAGGTGGTCCTAGGGGCAAGGTGTTTTTCAGTAGCGACGCCATCGGGTACCTTGACGTTGTGCTCGGCTAGAGTGAGGCAGTGTTCTTACCATTGCACGTATTATCTTATTAAAAACCTTTAATTAAAAAAAAGTCCATTCAGACAAAATTTAATGTGTACAACACTTCATCCCAAAAATAAGTGTGTATGAAGAGTTTAATCACCCCTCGAAGGCGACAGCTCCTTGAGCCTTCTTGTGCCAATGCCATGAACATGCTTCGTAAAGGTATAAGCCAGTAAGACTTTAGTGAATAAATCTCCAAGATTATCACTTATTTGGATTTTTTATATTTCTATATTCTCTTTCTCCTACTACTCATGGAATATAAATATAAATATAAATATTTAGCGAGTATATGTTTTGTCACATGAGTTTTGACATAACTATTCTTTATTTATGCAACACAAACAACATTATCCTTGTAGAGGATTGTAGGGGTTTATCCACATTTACACCACATGACTATTGGATATGTTGAATCAATCTTGTATGCCGTACGTGCTCACAAGTAGTCTCAAACAGTGCAATTATCTCTGAATAATTAGTTGATACAACAACTATTGATTGTTTAATAGACTTCAAACAGATAGTTGTTCTTTTGCTAAGAAAGACATATCCATGCTGTGATTTAGTATTACAGAGATCAGGAAGGTTGCCAGCATCTGACTAGCCAATAGTGAATATGATTTTTTTTTGGACACAGTAGTCCCTCCTAGCTACTCATCATTGCAAAAGAAACAACTACATCACAACTATCAATTTTAATTGCAGTGCCCTTGTCTGAACAAATCAAAGTTGCGTAGCTCATTCTGAAGATTCGTTTCTTAGGGTTATTTTGTTATATCCCCGTCAAAAAGGTCATTTAATTCTTAGCTGAAGGAAGTTTGTTTAGCTTGCATTGGCTAAATTCTTCTACTTAGCTAATGATTCTTCCTTTCCTTCACCTGGAGAAGAAATTAAGGATAATTTGCTCTTATTGTACACTTTCAAGAATGCTGTTGGTGAAGTTATTGTTCCAATGGCATCTTCCATTTTAGGATACATTGACATGAGGATGGAATTGGAATTCTTACTCTGGTTACCGTAGTATAACTCCTCAAACTCAATGCCAAAATTTTGTGATTGTTGTTCACTGTTTAGTAGTGTGTAAATCACACATTGTAAGAAAAAGTGAAAGTACAAATGACATATAGTTGTATATTTTCCCCCACACATATATCCTGTGTGTTTAGTGAGCATTTACCTCGTACTCATGCATGGGCATGGATACATACATACGACAAAACGGTATATTTGTCATTGCTGGAGGAAGGTGAGTTTTGGGAGTGTTATTTAATTTTGTGTCCAAGTACCATGCTTATTGTTTATTACATATTAGTTTTGTGCCCGTCCAATTCAAGTACTGACTGTTAAGTCATATAGAATTTACCATGTTAAAATGGAGAGTATGCTAACGGCCAGTTGTCAGTATTTCTTCGACACAGAGATCCTGCATGTTCAGCGAGTGTGCCGAGACCATAGCTATAAAGGAAACATGGTGGACATGTCATTGCCAGAGCAAGGCGAGCTTTTGGGAGTGATTTCCACTGTTTTCTTTACTAAAACACCCCCTCTGTCCAGCTGGTTGAAGTCTAGGCACAGATTTATCTGTTATTACTCTCCTACTTAACTTGAGGATTTGGTCATGAATAAATGACAATTTCTTCGCCTCAAATTCAATAACTGATTGTTAAAGTGGTAATAACAAGGTATAAAATCCAAACTGTTAAAAGGACTTCGGTCATTGTGCTAACAGAGACGATGAATCTTAGAGCTATTGCAAGAATTACGGCCAATTCACTCGAAATATCCTTAATCATACTAGAGAAATGTTAAGATAAACAAGATATTCCATTATATTTAAATTCACCTAGGCCTCCAGCACTTGTAATTACTGTGTTTAATTAAAACAGGGATGATAGAGTTAATTAAACACGTCTATCATGTAGCCACTTGAACATTAATTCCCGATGCCTCCAACACCTATTAGACCTTGTTGCTTTCTGGAATAGCCTGTAGCATTTGCCATACTCATGTACTGTCATCGCTCGTAAAAAGGATGTTTACGTGAGCTTGTTTGGTGCGCTCATCAATTTGGAGAAGACGTGCATGCTATATTTATAACTAAGGTAGTCTCTAAGCCCCTTCATGTGGTTAGATAAAGGTCCCACTTGTTTTAGCGATAGTTTCTGATTTTTGCTTTTAATTTATTATTTCTTAATTTCACCTTTTTCTAGATTTTTGGCCTTTTTTGGATTTTTTGTCTTTTCTTTTTTTCCCGTATTCCTTCGTATTGTCTGTGATGGGCTAACATGTTTTTTCCTTTTTAAATTTAATTACATCAAATAAGCTATCTCAACTATAGTGAAAAATAAATCAGCTACAGTAAAAAAGACATAATCTATCGCCAAACTAAACACCCCCAAGGCATATGACCGTGTCACAAGTGATTGAAGAGTGACTACAAAAATTTATCCATCATTAGATCGAGAAAAGATTGAATATTCTATGAATACCATATATCACACCTGTAGTTCGATCAGATATCACAAGAAAAAAAGGAGAATGCACAAGTAGATCGCTTAGATCGATTGGTGGTCAATGTCCAGCCGAAGACAGACTGGTCGTGAACCAGTCGTCCTTGATTATGGACTGATATAAATGTGGCACGACTGGTTGTAATGGTTTACTACCTAGTCATGGTCAGATACGAACCAATCATAAGGAGTGATGAGCTTGTCATAACTAGGACCTAATCGCAAATCATATTGCTTATGTTTTATTCAATTTGATGTAACACCCTAGGACCCACATTACCCTGGGATGCTACTAAAACTGCTCTACAACTAGCCAATTTACAAGATTATCGTAATTTGATACATTATGCCAAGATTATCATATCATTCATGTCATATCATGTCATTTGCATATGTGGATGTCGCCGCACCTAGCCGCGACCATACCGGTACATCATCGTATATTGCCGTAATACGATGCACCTCAATTCCTGCCCTGGAAAGAGTGATGTGGAGCATAACATGAAGCATTCATATGCATTTATTTGTTGTTTAAATGACTGCATTCATATGCCTTTTAAATCTGAAAATTGAAGAGGTATGATTCATGGAAGATTGTGGTGGTTTAATAATTGTGGACACGAATTGTGGTTGTGAATGTATGAAATTAATGATGATGTTTATTTGTTCGTAATTTGAATAGCTTGTTAAATTGTTTGCTTGCTGAGATTTTTATCTCACCCTTGTTTCCCCCTCCCTATAGGTGGACTTTGAGCATGCATTGAGAAGGGTAGAGCAGCACCACATTGATGCACGTGGATTTTGTTTTAATGCTGAAATAAAGTCGAAAGAACTCTAGTCTTTGCTTAGCTATCTTGTTGATGAATGCTTCATCTCAATAATGTTTAATTCGGAACCGTTCCTTTGATTATTATGTTGAAGTTGATTATGAATATTAAATTGTTATTACTATCCTGTTATTCCTTAGTTGTTTATGTTTCCGCTTATACTATCTTGTTTAGTATTGTTGCCAGTTTAATTTATCTTGTAAATTGGCTAGTTGTAGAATAGTTTTAGTAGCATCCCAGGGTAATGTGGGTCCTGGGGTGTTACAGTTGGTATCAGAGCGGACGTTAGGTCCGTGGTAATTAAATTATTAAATTGACACACTGGTACACAGTAGGATGGGATGGGTCAAGTATTACATTTATGCCTTTGACATGTTGTATTGATGATTTACATTATGAGATAATCTTGTATGATTATGATTTGCTCCTATGATTGTTATGAGTGAGAATTGTCAATGATAATATGTAGAGGTTGTATTTGCTGCCTTGGCATTGCCAGGTTATACCACTGTTTGTAGCATGGGGATTAGCAATGCAGTTATCTCAGGTAACTTAATTGCAAATGTTGTGAGTGAGTTTGTTTAGAAAAATTGTTATCTTCCTTGAGTTGATTTTGGCCAATTCTTGGCCTATTGCAGTTAATGAATTTCTCTTGAGTTTGTGATTCATTGCAGTTGTTGTTTTGCAATTGGTCTCTACCTGTTCCTTGAAACAATTATTGTTTCTTTTCAGAACATTTGAGACACTATTGCTCCTTGTGAATATTGTTGATTTGTAATGATGGTCCCTTCGTGGGAGTTTTGTTTTATTGTGAATCATGACTCATTGGTTCGCTTGGTATTTTTTTTATCAATGAAAGTTTTGAGTTGCAAACTCATTAATATGTGAAAGCCTTAGATCTACGTATTTCTTTTAGATTATTTTGAGTGTTGAAGTTTAATTTCACTCCTTTCTGAAAGAGGGTGTTAAAACCCTTTATGGTGTTTTGCTATGCTTAAGTGGAAGGTGGTAATCATATAAACTAATTCATAAGGTATGAATTGTCAAGCTGAGATGTTAGCATGTTGCATAATTAATTTTAATTAGCACCCTCGAAAGTGTAGTTTATTAATTTGATATCGCCTTGTAATAGTTTCTTGAAGAACTGTGATTAAGAAATTGTCTATACATGATTCGAACTCATGGAGTTATTGAGGAGTATGCAAGAGAATTGGAATGATTATTATGATTGTTTAAATTTCTATCCTGTTGGATAAATTGAATTATTTTTTGTCTTTAGCAATTAATCGGACCGTTTGGAAATTATTAAGTAAGGAGGTGTTGGAATATTGCCTTGGTAATAATGACATTTAATCTGTCCTTTATTAGATACTTTATGAGCATGCACAATTGTTAGTTTCATCTATCTTTCACCATGCTAAGTTGTTGAAATATGTATAAAGAAATAGAGGAAGGTTGATGTATTGACTTTGAAACCTTGTCTTATAGAGCTTATAATATTGAAATTTGAAGATATTTCGTTCTAATTGCTGAACATAAGATGAAATGTTGAATCTATGCTCATGATTGTTTTGTGATTGTAAAACGGAATTAGGAACATGAATGTTGTTATGATAAAATAACAATCAATTATTGCTAGTTATGACTAAAGTACAATCAATTTGTGCTAAATTAGAGTTGAGCATCAATAAGAATTGAATATATGGAATCTAATAAGAGATTTATACTAGCATATTTTGCGAGATTGCCATGTTCTAGTACCAGCTTGTTAAAAGAGTTTTGTTTCAATATTGTGGCTTGTGCACTAGGTTTTCCAAGATTAAGTAGTTGCAATCTTATTTAGATAATAGAAACATGATGAAGTGATTTCTTTTGTTTCTATTGGAAAAGTTTATGAAGGGATTTATGGATATGATGATGATTGTTAAGAATGTATTATTCTGATGTTAGCATGATGGTCAGTATGTGGTTGTGTTGATAATGTTGAATGTTCTATAAATAAAAGAATTTGATAACTTCTATGATACTATTTAAATAAAAAGTTTTGATAATTACGTACGCGATCTTTTTGATCTCATGACTCTTTGTTGGAATTGTCAAGGTGATATCATAATCAAAAAAGTTATCCTCTTTATTAAAAGAAAGACTGTGGTAAAAGTATTGGAGGTTGAAGTCAAGTTGTGCATTTTTTTAGGTGTGTTTGACTTCTTATTCTCGCTGCATAAGAGTTACTTGAGCTCAAATGGCAATATTTTCGCCGCATAAGAGTTTCTTGAGCTCGAATGGCAATATTGTATTCTTATTGGTTGAGATTTGATATTGTTCTTCTTGAGGAGGCATGTGCTTTCAGCTGTGATCTTATCTTTTATTGTCCAAGATTTATTGCTATTTTCTTCTAGTCTTGTGTTAATTGTAGATGGTAACATCTTCCTTTGTGCTGGAATTTACTTCTTTTTGTCTCTCCAAGAAAGTGGTAATCAATTTGGGTTACAATTACCTTTAAGAGGTGTTTGGCATCTAGTTGTTGGGGTCATGCGATTGATTTTGGTGAGATTTGTGGGTGTGATATGAATTTTGACTTGTTATCCTTAAAAGGATTGAGGTGCTTTAGGAATTATCTGTCAAAGTAATTCCATTGGTCGAGGGTTTGGCTAGAATGTATTTTGTGGAGGCAATACAGTTTCTCTGCAAGGGTGTGGATGATGTACTCAGTTTGAGCGCATTGTCGTAGTTGCCAACTTAAGATAAATGAGTTGGTGTGTTGGGCGATGATTTGAAAATCCTTGGTTCGAGGAAATTAAATTTCCAAAGGGAATGGATTGGAAAAATAATAATATCTCGAGCAGTAATATGCTCTCTTGATTTTTGTTTAAACTGTGTGTTTATGGCAGAGGTCATCTGTAAATTGAGTTGTTTTTATGTTGAGGTGCATTCTTTTCCAGTTAGGAAAAGAAAATGATTGTTTTGGTGTGTCGAGTGATTTTCACTCTTGGCTTATGCAGTGTGGATTCTCCAAATGTCTATTTGGAGAGTGTGAATGGTTTTGTTGAAAATCCTTTGTTTTGGATCGTGGTCCTTCGAAGGAAGGTTGTTTGCTAGTGTGTTGCTTGAGAATCCTTTATTCCTCTTTAGGATGGGTTCCTTTTGTAACAGTTATTGTTTGTGCTTCAAGTAATATTATGAGTGAAATCTGTGGTTGAATTCTTTAAAAGGGGTACAATGTATTATCCCGATTATAATATATAGAGGAAAATATTCTAAGAAGAAGGATGGTATTAGATAGTGGCTTCATAGTTGTGGAGGAAAATTTTGCGAGAACGACAGGATCTGTTGGCCACTCAGCGCCGGCAAAAGAGTTGCGAGTGCTCGACGTTGGCCGGCGCGTGTCGTGGACTCGTCGGAGTTGGTCATGAGGAAGAGGGCTACCAGGTATGTGGAGGCCCTCTTGACGAATCAGTCTGAGCGGGAGGTGACGTGGGAGCTTGAAGTTCAAATGTAGAAGAAGGACCCGAGTTCTTCGAGGCGGGTGAGAACTCGTAGTGGTTGTTTCCTTGGGATGTTCTATCCTTGGGATGCTGTATCATTTGGTTGTTCTTTCCTTGATTGTTCTTTTTGTCTCATGGGTTGAGGAGATAGATTCGAGGACGAATCCATTTTAGGTGGGAAGAGTGTAATATCCTGATCGTCGTTACGGCGTAAGTTTTTAAAAACAATCGCGGAGTCGCCGGTTTTTCGGCAAATCGCGGGAAGGGAAAAATAAAAATTGTAGAACATAAAAGGAATAAAATATATTAAAATCATTTTAAATTTAGAATTGGGTTGCTCGGGAGGTGGACCGACCACCCTTGGGCTGGGACCAAGGGGTGCGCCACCCTCCCTTGCCGCACCCCTCCCCTCATATAAACCCTAGGGTTCCCCTTCCCCCATCCAGCTGCCACCCCTGTCCCTTTCCTCCCCATGGTGGTCGCCCCTCCCAAGGTGATCCCCAAGTGCTGCTGCCATTGGAGGAGAAGCAAGGAGAAGGAAGGAGAAGAAGGAAGGAGAAGGAGAGGAGAAGGAAGGAGGAGAAGAAGATGAGGAAAAAAAGTGGGAAAATTCTTCATCTAGGTAATTTTTCTCTATCCTAAACCCCTTGTTTTTATGAAAAATTAGGGTTTTTGGCACGGATTTTGATGGTAATTAATAGATTAATTGCCCAATTAGAGATTAACGGCTGTCTGCCTGTAGATTGATTTGTGCAGCGCGTCTGTCTTCGCGGATTTGACATAGTAAACGAATTTTCATGCGGACTCTCCCAAAAGGAAAGATGTAGAGGACTTCCAGATGCGTCTCCTGTATGTTTTTCGGAATATTTGGCCGTGGTATGTGGGAGATACGGGGTCGGGAATACTGCTGTTTGTCAGGCGAGCATATTGGTACAGACCGACGGTAATCTCGGAAATTGAGGTAGTAAATGATTTTAATGCTCATGGCCGTAATTGAGAGTGTTGTAGAGAATCTGGTAATCTAGCTTTTGTAGAAATTTCAGAAGTCTTAGACCCCTGTATTGTTGCTAGGACACAATTGAATACTGCTGACCAATCTGCCAGAACAGGGTTCTTCCTCTATTTTGGGCATTAAATTACTTCTAGCTGTGATCAAAATAAAAATATGTGTTCTAGTTGGAAAATGTAGGATTTTAAGTAACGAATCCAGAGAGGTATCATTTGCTATATTGGATCAATATTTTTAAAGATACGAATTGTTAGCAGTAATACTGCAGAGGGTAATTTGCTGAATTGTTGAGCAGAGCGGAGTTTGTGCGGGTTCGGGGTTCTAGCGACGTCTTTATTATTTTAGTCGTGTTTGTATGTTGTGGCTGTGTGCTGAGAGTTGTCTTTTGGACAGGTGGTCTTGTCCCTGAGCGCTCTTGATTTTACTTCGCTCATCGGATTGAGGCAAGTGAACGTAGCGGTGGTTGCTACCATTTAACTTGTTATTCTTTCTACTTGCAATTTACATTATTATCGTAATTTGATATATTATGCCATGATTACATGATATTTTAGTTGTGGAGATGGTAGCAAGTATTGATCAATTGATATGTTGATATTTTGCTAGTAGACATGTAGAATTCTTGCTTAATGTTATAATGTGGAACATGAAATTAATATGTGGTGGATGTGGATATGTTGAGAGCATGATAATGCTCCTTGTGGATGAATTAATGTGATTTATGAATTATCATATCATTCATGTCATATCATGTCATTTGCATATGTGGATGTCGCCGCACCTAGCCGCGACCGTACCGGTACAACATCGTATATTGCCGTAATACGATGCACCTCTTATCCCGCGGGAAGCATCGTATATTGCCGTAATACGATGCACCTCAATTCCTGCCCTAGAAAGAGTGATGTGGAGTATAGCATGAAGCATTCAAATGCATTTATTTGTTGTTTAAATGACTGCATTCATATGTCTTTTAAATCTAAAAATTGAAGAGGTATGATTCATGGAAGATTGTGGTGGTTTAATAATTGTGGACACGAATTGTGATTGTGAATGTATGAAATTAATGATGATGTTTATTTGTTCGTAGTTTGAATAGCTTGTTAAACTGTTTGCTTGTTGAGATTTTTATCTCACCCTTGTTTCCCCCTCCCTATAGGTGGACTTTGAGCATGCATTGGGAAGGGTAGAGCAGCACCACATTGATGCACATGGATTTTGTTTTAATGCTGAAATAAAGTCGAAAGAACTCTAGTCTTTGCTTAGCTATCTTGTTGATGAATGCTTCATCTCAATAATGTTTAATTCGGAACCGTTCCTTTGGTTATTATGTTGAAGTTGATTATGAATATTAAATTGTTATTGCTATCCTATTATTCTTTAGTTGTTTATGCTTCCGTTTATACTATCTTGTGTAGTATTGTTGCCAGTTTAATTTATCTTATAAATTGGCTAGTTGTAGAGCAGTTTTAGTAGCATCCCAAGGTAATGTGGGTCCTAGGGTGTTACATTTGATCCCTGTGTATACTTGGGGTCGCTATGTCTTGCTAGGGATCTCTACTAACTTTTGATCGGAAAAGGGCTTTCGGGTTGCGGCCGAATATGCATGAACCCAAAGAGTTGCACTCTTAATGGATTGAAACAATGAGGGTTGGTTTCGGATAGAGGTTCACTTTCTTAAAAGAGTCCGAGTGAGATACGATCTCTGCTAATATTGGATATAGATCTAATCAGAGGCTCTATATAGGTAGAGGAGTGGTGGGCTAATGGTAAGCCAACACTTGCAATGCATGCGACATATGTGAGATGTGTGAAATATCCAAAAACCCTAACCGCTACCTTCACCTAACAAACCCTAGCTGTACATGTTGGTGCTAGCATATCGACGTGCGGTGTTCCACGTTGCGACATGTGGATACTCCTAAAGGCGTTGGTGCTACTACAGTGCTGAGTAAGAAGCTACCTCTTGAGGAGACAACCAATGAATTTGATGGACTATGTTGACACGCTTCGATTGGATCAGCTACTCTAACTCTTCATCTACTGCATTGCACGTTTGGTGATAACGATATATGATGTTCTAGTTGCATGGCTACTTAGGATTTCAAGTAAAAAATTTTCGATTTTGAATTTATCAATAAGCCAAGTCATTTTAAAAATAAAATGTTGTTCTGTTTAGGTTGTTCACTATAAAACATTGTATCACTAGACAGACATGTTTCATCAAATAATATTCAGTTACAAGATAGGAGGAATGACCAATTATCAATAATAGCCATTGGATATAATGGATCAATGGTCCAAATTCACTATAAAAATTCCAATGGTACGAAGGTAGGGACAATTTTGATTTGTGGTTTATTCATATGGTTATGGTTAATTGGATGAGCAGGTATGATCATTATAGAGAAAGATGGGGATATAATTTTGATATATAAAAACACGATTCAACTTTTGTACGCAGAACCCACACAAATCTAGAAATTTCTTGTGGCCAGATAATGTCTTCCAGCCACATTCGGGTAGCCTTTAACATGTAGTACCACTATTATTGTAAAACAAGGAGACATACTAATTAACTTCAGATAGCAAGCCCTTGATAAACTTGCAGCATAGTTGGCCTGTTTTGGGGTGAAGGCTGTAGGCAGTCAAATGCGATGGAGAGAGACCGATTCACGCCATTTGCCTCATCAAGTGTGGGTGCTGGAAGACGTTTATCCAAAACATCTTCGAGATGAAGATCTTGGTCTTTGAGTGAATTTTGTAGATCTCCTGGATGTTTGCCCATCAACACCTCTAGCACCACAACACCAAAGCTATAGACATCGCATTTCTCTGTGACTAAAGATGTGTAGGACAGTTCTACATCCAACATAGAAATTAGAAACATAAGAATTAGGAATGCGTTTCAGTGCACAGCAATGCATCCGACACATTTTGCTAGAGAACATGGTGTATGTATATACATACCAGGTGCTATGTAGCCGTAGGTCCCTGCCAATGCACTCCAATTTGATGAATCGGGTTTTAACATTCTTGCAATACCAAAATCCGAGACAAAAGCTTTGTAATCAGCATCTAGTAAGATGTTTCTGCTTGTGATGTCGCGATGAATTATGGGTGGCTGACAATCATGGTGAAGGTATGTAATAGCTTGAGCCACATCTCTGATAAGAGTTGTCCTTCTTTGCCAATGGAACTGGGTTGCTACTTCTTCGTTACTTAATGTTAAGGGTATTAGAGATAAGGTATTAGAGATAGAGGAGGATTGTTATTCCATATATGTCTTATCTCTATATGGTAGTATATCATCTCTTGTACTCTTATATATATGACCCTTTGGGTCTCATATCAATACACACACAATATTCATAACATGGTATCAGAGAACTAGGTCTAGATCCTAACCCTAGCCGCCGTTCGCTTCAAGATCGCTGCCGCCCGGGAGATCTATCTCCATCGGGGGCAGCGCCACCGTTTAGGCGGCGGATCCTATTGATCCGGCCGCCATCGTTGTCGTCGTTGTCAAGCAGCAGTTCGGGCCTCCTCCTTCTCTGGTGAATCTTGGCCGGACGTCTCAGATCCGCCGTCGCCCGGCCCTCGGAGAAGCCCGTTGCCGCTGGGATCGAGCCGCCTCGCCTCGTCCGCTCGGCCTGGAGAGGTCGCCGTCCGGGGCCTCCACTTGAGCCCGGCCAAGACTCCGCCCTTCCTCCTCGGATCCGGGCCGCGCTTGCTCGTCCGCCCGGATTGCCTTCCTCCGTCGCGGATCCGGGAGTCGCCGCCCCCTCCTCCTCGGCCGGCGCGCCGCCTCCTCCGGGCCGCGCGCTCCCCTCGTCGCCTCGCCGCGCCGCCTCCTCCTCGCGATCGCCTCCTCCCGGGCGGCCCGCCTCGCCGGCTTCCCGCCCGGCCGGCTCCCGGGCGCTCAAGACCCGCCACCGCCTGGCTCCCTCGACCGCCACCGACTCTGCGCCACTGCCCACTCGCCCCCTCCGCCGCAGTTCGGCCGCCGCTCGCCGCGGGACCCGCCTCCGACGCCCTCTGGTCCTCCCGCAGCCGGACCGCCTTCCTCTGTCTCGTAGTCCGCTCCGCCCGATCCAAACCTGAGATATTTTGAGTAGGTGCACACAAAAAAAAAAGGATAGAGGATCAGGCTAGGTGTACCAGTGAGTTGCACATGGAGGATTTCGCTGCTGCTATTGTATCTTTTCTTTTTTACCCGATCACTGATCGGGGTTGAGTCGCCCACCGCCCGTCGACCGCGCACGTATCTCCTCCGACATCGGCGTCGACTACACCGGCCTCTACCTCTTCGACTATGCGGCCAGGCCGGGCACGTGATGCCGAGGGGACGCCTTCCCGCGTCGCGTCTCGGTCATCTCGTCCGCACGTCTTCATCGCCGGTTCGTCATCGCCACCACGATCGGGACGCCCACCGACTTCTTCCATCGCCGCCCCGCCGCCGTACTCGGTCGATCACCGATTGTGCGCGATCCACCGGCTCCCGTGACGTCCGTCGTCAAGTACTACGCGCATCTTCTCCGAGCAACAGGGCTGCTGCTGTGTCGCCTCCTCGCGCAAAGACCGCCGCACGTGTGTCCTCGCCGTTGCATCTACATCGCCGTCCCCTGTGCATCGACGACTGTGCTGCGCAACCTCTTGTACGCCCTCTGCCTGCACATGGTCTTCGCTCATGCCGATCGGGCCTTCCTCACCGACATCGAGCGCCGCCGCCGCCGTATTTGCGTCCAGATCGCCGCCGCGCGCGAGCGTCCACCCGACCGCCGCCGGGTAGGAGCGCCCGCCCCGCATCGCTTTTCTTCGCCCAAAGACAACCACGCTGGTTGGGGCCCTCTCCTAGTACGTCCGGTATTGGCAACACCGGTGTGTTGTCTCGACGCGTTGCCGGGTCGGCAAACCCGCAGACACGCCGCCTCGTGGCTTGATCGCATCGGCTTGCATCGAACCTCCTGCTTCCCGCCCGCTCGCCTCGATTGCATCGCCGCTGCGTCTACATCCTCGACGGCCCGATCGCGCCGACCTCGTGCATCGCCCTTTCTCAACGATCGCCTCGACGCGTCTCCGCCATCACCATGGCGCCTCTTTGCGCCCGCGCTTCATGTGCGATCGCCGACATCGGTGCCGACCACGACTACGCCGACCACGGCCATCTCCAAAGACGGCATCCTCGACCACGACTACTCCGCCCTCGCGCTCGGCTACCTCGACATCGGCACAAAGGGCTACCGCCTTGCTTGAGCTACTCGTCGGTTCCTGCTCCATTCACAAGATACGCGACGCATCGACGGTTATGATCGGGGGATGTCGCTCTTGGCTTTCCTCTCCGGTCCTCACTGTCTGCGACGCCCTGCTAGATCATGGGGGATGTTAGAGTACAATATATTTGGTAGGTTAGAGTCCATTGGGATTACAATCCTTGTACCATCTTGCCCCCAAGTCTTGTACTCTATATATACCGCCCGAGAGGCTCAATGCAATACATCTAATCCTTATCCAATTCTATCTTCTATCACTTAAGATAGAAGCTAGATTTCTTTCTATAAATTGACAAACCAGAAACTTGTACTGGGATGAGAACAAAATCCATACAGCTTGACGATGCTACGTTGACGGATTTTTGTCAATATTTCAATCTCATGGTGAAATATCTCTTCATGCACACCTTCATCGACTGGATGCAGTTTCTTAACTGCAACCACTTGTTCGTCTTGGAGTTGTGCTTTGTAAACACGACCATATGCTCCCTCTCCGATGCAATGCTTCTCATCAAAATTTTCAGTTGCATTGACAATATCCTCGAATGCCATTTTACCATCAAAGCTCCAGACAGAGAATACATCCCTTTTGTTCACTGCATCAGTTTCTTGAGACAATTTCTTGCGCCTAATCAAAACAGCAACAACACCTGCCGCTATGGAAATAATTGCAACAAACATAGGAACACTGACTTCTACTATCAACTTTTTATGCTTTTGTCTATTATGTGCAGGAGGCAAATAACAAGGTGACAGGCCAACAAGCTCTCCACAAAGACCTTTATTGTGGAAAAACCATTCTGCTGATGCATTACGGATCCCTTTTGGGACAGAGCCTTCTAGGAGATTGTACGATAAATCAAAAATTGATAGGCTTTGCATGCTTGCAATGGAAGCAGGGATAGCACCGCTGAATTGATTGTGTGAGAAGTTCACAAACATCAGCATCTCTAGCTTGCCAAGTTCTGACGGCATCGGTCCACTGAGATTGTTTTGGCTAATATCAAGCATGGTTTGCAGATTAACTAAATGACCCATAGTACCTGGTAGACTTCCGCTCAGGCTGTTGTTGTTCACATTTAATGATAGCAGCATGAAACAATTTCCAATTTCCTCAGGTATTGTACCGCTCAACTGATTGCTTGAGAAATCAAGAATCTCAAGACTGTTAAGTTGCCCGATTTGCTTTGGGATCTTCCCAGATAGTTGATTATGCCTTAAATTCATCAAGTTTAGGTTGATTAAGTTGCCAATTTCAGGTGGTATCTCCCCCGTCAACCTATTGGAGCTCAGGTCGAGCCTTCCAAGATTTTTTAGCTGCCCCAACTCAGATGGTATACCGCCTTCTATCATGTTGTCTGAAAAAATGAGAATTGTCAAGTTGTGACATGAGCCCCAATTTGGTGAGAGCCGGCCTACCAGTTTGTTTGCCGATAAACTTATGCGAGTGAGATGTGGGTACACTCCAAATGCTTCAGTTATGTCTTCATGGATCCGATTCTGGATAATGTTCAGGGAAGTTAGCGAACTGCAATCCCTCAAGCTCTTTGGGATCGGACCATCCAGGTTGTTCTGAGAAAGATCTAACGCCTGCAGCTTTTTACCTTGGCACAAATCAGGCAAAGGTCCGGTCAACTGGTTGTCACCCAGTTCGATGTTAACCAAATTAGTAATGTTGAAGAGTGCTGTAGGCAAAGGACCGGAGAGCTGATTGCTGAATAGCAGCATTTCCTCCATGCTCACCAACTTCCCAAAACTTTGAGGGATTGAACCAGACAACTGGTTTTCGTAGAATCCAAGAGTAACCAGATTTGCCAGATTTCCAAACTCCAGTGGGATTTCTCCAGAGAGATTATTGCTGCCGATTAAAATCTGATAAAGAGAGGACATGTTCCCTAGACTTGATGGCACTGGTCCAACTAGGAAATTCTCGGAGAGGGTGAACATTTCAAGATTCGCAAGATTTCCAAGCTCATGAGGAATGGACCCAGACAGCTGGTTACCCCAAAGAGATAAATAGCCCAGCGAAGTAAGATTTCCAGCACTAGAAGGAACTGAACCGGTCAAACGGTTCTCGGACAAATCCAACTTGATCAAGCTCGAGAGCATCCCAAGCTCTACAGGGATCAGACCAGTATGCTGGTTCAGATATAGGTACAGGAGCCTAAGGTCTGTGAGGTTCCCCAGCGAGGATGGAATTGTGCCATTCAGATTGTTTCGGTACAACATTAGTTCTTGCAGTGTATAGATTTTGCCTAGCTCTTCAGGTATAGGTCCCGACAGATGATTACCAACGAGGTATAGAAAATTGAGGTTCGTCAGGTTTCCAAGGGCAGAAGGCATTTGGCCAGCAAGGATATTAAAGCTCAAATCCATATATTGGATATGCCGAAGCTGTCCGAGCTGCCATGGGATGTTACCTGAGAGGCTATTGCCGTCGAGAGAAAGAAAAGTGAGCTTGGTAAGATTACCCAAGGCCGGAGGGATCTGGCCAGTGAGAATGTTGTTGGTGAGATCCATTCTGGTGAGCCTCCCGAGATCACCAATGGATACAGGTATCTTCCCGCTGAGCTGATCACCGGAGAAGTTGAGACTGGAAAGCGTTGAAAGAGAAGTGATGCCTGGAGGGATCGTACCAGACAGATGGCGATTGCTGCTGAGGTCGAGGTTGACAAGGTAAGGGAGGTTCTTGAAGCTCAGGGTGTCCAGTTGTCCCACAAGGTTAGCGCCTCCGAGGGAGATTCCGGTGATGGCTTTCACCGTTGCTTCATTGCGTCGTCGAATGTCGCTGCAAGTGATGCCAGTCCAGTTGCATGGGTGGATGTCATAGCTCCATGTGTCCAGGTATTTGGAGTGCTTGAAGGTGGACTTCCAGCGGAGAAGCGCCGCCGCTTGAGATCTCAGCGAAGTGCCTCGGCGCGGGGTGGCGCCATGGGATAGCATGAGAGCAGGGAGAAGCAGGACAAGCGTGAGAATTAGGCGCTGCAGAACTAGGGGTGTGGAGTTCGTCATGAGTACTGTTGGATATTGGTAAGGGATAGATCGAGTGAATAGATGGAATGATGAATTATCGCAAAGATGTATGTATACATTGCATTCATTGATCATTTTCATACCCTCCATGGCCTGACAGATAGCACGCAAGCTATTGGCCAGCCACCGTACTCATACCCCACCACTACGTACTGCATACACACGAGATAAAGCCAGATTTAGTATTATTGCGTATCGTATTTACAAAATTAACTGTAGGTACATAGTATTTATAAAACTGACACTTTTATCGTCCGCTATTTATCTGAACATATACATTAAAACCTATTTGTCTACTAGACTCGTTAGCATTATTTACTTCTATATTGCTCAGTTAGTCTCATTAAACCTCTTTGTTATATGACATGATGGCTTTTTCTGAAACAGATTCTCTAAACGGTTTTTTGAGTTTAAAACTGCATGTGTTGTCTATATCGATGTCTGCACTATCCACAACCGTCTAAAAAATACAGATAAAATACATCAACATTAGCCAAAATCTATCAACCATAGCCTAAAATAATAGAGTCATTGCAGTACCTGATCAAATTTGGTGTGTCAGCCCGTTTATTTTAGTTTAAAGTTTATAACTTTCTCTAAACAAATAAACGAGATTCTCAGAGCCCAAGTTCGAGTCCTCTCGCACGGCGTGTTAGCTTCGTCTCTCTCCGTCCTCGTCACGCACGGGTCATCCTTTTCTCCGTCCTCGGTCCGCCGCGCGCCTCAGAACGTGCGCGCTGGTACATAAGCTGTGCTGTGCTGGCACGCACGCACGGCTTTTTAGCAGAGTGGTTCACGGCTGTGCTGGCACGCACGTCCAAGGCTGGCGATTCCAGCTCTCTTCTTCGTGCGCGCGTGAAGAAAACCGCGTGATTGGAACAAGCGCAAAGCCACCAGCAGAACATTGAAGTCCAATCAATTCATCAATTCAGATTGATCGTGGAGGACGGGCAAGCATCAGGCGCGGCCAACCAGGTCGTGAAGTTGCCCAATTTGCTTTGGGATCTGCCCAGATAGTTGATTATGCCCTAAATTCATTGAGTATAGGTTGATTAAGTTGCCAATTTCAGGTGGTATCACCCCCGTCAACCTATTGGAGCTGCCCCAGCTCAGAAGGTGTACCGCCTTCTATCATGTTGTCTGAAAAATTGAGAAATGTCAAGTTGTGACATGAGCCCCAATTTGCTGAAAGACGGCCTACCAGTTTGTTTGACGATAAATCTATGAAATGTAGATGTGGGTACACCCCAAATGCTTCAGTTATGTCTCCGATTAAAGCCAATGCTCAGGGCAGTTAGCGAACTGCAATCCCTCAAGCTCTTTGGGATCCGACCATCCAGGTTGTTCCGAAAAAGCATTAAATTCTGTAGCTTTTTACCTTGGCACAAATCAGGCAAGGGTCCGGTCAACTGATTCTCAGCCAAATCGATGCGAACGAAATTAGTAAGGTTGAAGAGTGCTGTAGGCAAAGGGCCGGAGAGCTGATTTCTGAATAGTCCCATTTCCTCCATGCTCACCAACTTCCCAAAACTTTGAGGGATTGAACCAGACGGCTGGTTTTCGCCGAATGAAAGAAAAAGCAAATTTGCCAGATTTCCAAACTCTGGTGGGATTTCTCCAGAGAGATTATTGCTGCCGATTAAAATCTGATAAAGAGAGGACATGTTCGCTAGACTTGATGGCACTGGTCCAACTAGGAAATTCTCGGAGAGGGTGAACACCTCAAGATTCGCAAGATTTTCCAGCGAAGTAAGATTTCCTGCACTAGAGGGAACTGAGCCGGTCAAAAGGTTCCAAGGCAGTACCTTTTCTTCACGGCTGGCGATTCCAGCTCTCTTCTTCGTCCACGCGTGAAGAAAACCGCGGGATTGGAACAAGCGCAAAGCCACCAGCAGAACATTGAAGTCCAATCAATTCAGATTGATCGTGGAGGACGGGCAAGCATCAGGCGCAGCCAACCAGGTCGTGAAGACAAACCACTAATTGCCTCTTGTGGGAAGTCTTCACGCACGCCAGGCGTGCTACGTCTGGCGTCACATCAGGCGGGTCCAGACCGTGCAGTCCCAGCACGCGCGCCCGCGTCACCCAGCATAAAACCGGTAAACACTTATTCTCAATTTAGATGTTATAAACTAGCCTTGTAGGCGCAGCGGCACGCCGCGCCAGCCACCGTACGTAAAAAAATAAAAGAGACGATAAATCGCAAGGAGTTTTTCGAAAACGGGGCAAAACGCATTTTCGAGAAAGGCGAGGGCTTTTGAAAAACCGAGGACCAGACGTAAAAACGGGACCAGCG
The DNA here is from genome assembly GCA_036346245.1 of Bonia amplexicaulis. Lineage (NCBI taxonomy): Eukaryota > Viridiplantae > Streptophyta > Magnoliopsida > Poales > Poaceae > Bonia > Bonia amplexicaulis. The sequence continues at coordinate 9,782,092 of CM070744.1, read as the reverse complement.
CAATTTCCGAAAACTCGGGGGGCCATCCTGCAAAACGGAGGGGCTAAAAAAAATTTCCAAGGGCCTAAAAAAATTCCAGGAACCTTTTCGCGAGAACCAGGGACCTGTACGTAATTTCGGGAAAACTTGGGTTTTTACCAGCCTCAAATTTTATGATTTAAAAAAATCATATTTTTTGCTTTTTATTGGAAACATTGATTATATCAAAGACAAAAATAAATCGAAAGAGCTAAAAAAATACCACTGTTAAGAAAAAGGAAAATTATACAGAAGAATATGAGAACTGGTCTAGAGATAATAAAAGGCTCGTTTTTTTATATTGGAATCAATAACTGATTCTTTATCTGCTGAGTATGAGGGTGAACAGAATACGCGAAAAATAATATGTGGTCTAGAACATAATTTTGGTGAAGTATCTCTCATTAAAGTGCTTAATCTTGTTAATTACTTTCTCTCTACTAAGATGTATGATAGCACTTTAATTAATGAGCATCTAAATAAACTCTGTGTTTTAGCGAAGGAATTAAAACATGTTGATTATCCTTTTTCTGAAGAAGTGCAGATCATTGTTGTTCTAACTCTTTGACAAATTCATCGGAACAATTTAAGATATCTTTCTGTCATTCTAAAATAATACTCAATATATGCACTCTGAGACATTATTTGCTCATAAAAGAAGATAGAAAACTCTCCTAGGGAAAAAATACTCATAATTCTAAGTTACACTTTGTAGAGGAAAAAGGTAATAACGAAAGGAATTGGCAAAAGAGGAAGTCCAACGGTGATTTGAGAGAAAAGCTTAACAAGAAACGTGATCGAGATGATCATGAAAATTATAACTCAGTTTAGAGAAATGAAAAGTGAAAGAATTTCAAGTGTCATAACTATGGTTAGTATAGACATTTTCAGGGCTGAATACAGGAAAAAAGAAATAGAATTAGCAAAAGAATCAACCAGTTGAGCATAAAGACAATTCTTCATCTAATGGCATGTCTAATATCTTTGTATACACCGAATTTTTACTTACTACTACTTTTCAAAATATTTGGATTGATGATTCTGGTGCTACATCTCACATTAGTAGAGATCATAGAGCTTTTATTTTAAGCAAATAATCCAAATATATATATATATATATATATATATATATATATATATATATATATATATTTGGCACTAATACTAACTCACGATGTATATGGAATTAAAAATTATATCCTAAAACTCCCTAATAGAGAAAAATTATTATTACAAAACACTTTATATTCACCTAGCATAAGAATGAATTTAATCTCTGTTGCTCAATGAGTAATTATGTCCAATTACTCGTGAGGAAAAAGAAAACTATACTGAGTGAGAAATTATGTTCAAATACTCTTAAGAAAAAAGCTACAATGGATATAATTTCTTATTCTTCAGTTTTGGAATATCTTATGTATGCTATGATATTCACACGACCTGATCTTAGCCATGCCATTGAAATTATTAGTTAATATCAAAAGAGCCCCAGAAAAGAGCACTGGAAATAAATCAAATATATACTATGTTTTGTCAAAAGAACTATGAATCATTAATTATGCTTTAATAGTCATAATCTTTAGCTGTATACTGATGTTGATTAGCAAATGGCTTCTAGTTATCTATTTAATTTGACAGGAAGTGTTATGTAGGAAACAAGATACAATTGCTCTTTTCTACATGGAAGCTGAACACATTGTTACATTTGAACTAGCAAAGGAAGGTGTATGGCTAATAACATTTCTTGCATCACTTAATGTCATAGGAAGTGAATCAGAACCTGTCACTTATTCATAGTAAAAGTAAACACATTGAACGAAGATCCACTGACTAAGCCAGTTAGTCAGGAATTATTTTCTAAGCATGATTAACTCATGGGACTTCACTTTATTGATTGAAATGTTTTAGCCAAGTGGAAGTTGTTGGGATTTTTATGTAGCTTTCAACATTTATTTTGGTTATTATCTGATTAACTCAATGTGGAATTATTCATATTATTTATGCAAGTGATTAACTCGAGGTGCTGAGGACGACTGTGATGAAATATAATAGACATATTTATTAAGATCGAGCCTACTAGAATTTAATATGTATGCATATGTTTAACCCAAGACAGCACAGGGTGGAATAATTCGGTTTGTTTTGAAAGATCAGCTCTGCAGGCTGTTGACCCATCTGATCAGGTTAGAATTGATCTCATAAATAATCTGATCATGACACATAACTCACACATGTGTGTTAAGGACTAATGTATTTTACACTCATAAAACTGGCTTGTCTGATCATGGTTAGTTACATGGTTTATGAGCCTTATAGTATACTGAAAAATAGGTTGATCGTTTTGTAACACCTATAAGTGAAGTCTATAAATAGGTCCCTACCTTCTAATCTCATATGCAATTGTGAGCGGAACTACGGAAAAGACAGAGAAATAGAGGGTATATAGATCAAAAAGTATCCACAGAATTAATTTAGGATTTGAGAAAACACCAACTGTCGCCAAGGTTCTAATCACCAGAAGCACCGTCGTGGAGCCTAGGGAGGCTCATACTACACACAAGATCGACGGCAAGGTCTCCTCCCTCCTTGTCTCTTTGCAATTTATTTTCTTCTTTTCCTAAATTGTGTCCCAGTTGGTGTTTCAGTACGCTATAATCCTGCAACTGATGTCAAGATCTGTGTACATTTTTGCCCGATTTTGGGTTTCAGTGTTATGTCCCAAATTTTTTCTTTCAACTTTTTGCTCCCATATGCTGCAGTTGCTGTCTCAACGTTGCAATTAGGTCTGATTTTAGCAGCCATGCAGATGGAAAAGAGTGGGTTTACATTATGCATCTAGTGATCTGGATTCGTGTGGATGGGAACAAATTTGTGCTTTACAATGGTCCAATTTGGTTTCTATGGAGGAATGGTCGCTGGCCAGGTCACTAGATTATCTTGATGATGTTTCAACGTACAGAGTACTCAATTTTGGTCGGTTTTGGCAAAACTCACATCTGGGAACACATTAAATTTTTGCTCGGCTTGTAAAATGAATTTGTGTTGGTAACATTTTTTTTGTGTCGGTTGGAACATTGAAGTAGTAAAATTTGGGGTTGGTTTGTCATGCTCTAAAGGAGTAGTGAAAATGTTGGTTATTGTGTGCCATGGACATGCAATAAGCTCACTCAAATATGCTGCAATTCTTTGGTTAGCGAGAGGTCCATGTCTCAGGTGGTTTATGTTCTTTGGCTCTTGTTTTTGGTTAAACTTATGAGTTTATGTTTTTTGCTGCACGGTATTGCTAATAACTAAGAAAAGATTTTAAAAAGTCATTTATCCTCTTACTTGCCATACCGATCCTAAACAATGCTATGCTTATGCCTCGTTGAAAACTTCTTCCAAAAATATCATTAGGAAAAATTATAAGAAGAAAAGATTACATAGCTCGCATTCTTGCCATTGCACGTGTTGTTTTATTAAAAAATTTCAATTAAAAAATACATTCAGACAAAATTTAATTAAGGGACGAAGAATACAACAGGATGTATGTAGAGTTTAATCACCCCTCGAAGGCGACAACTCCTTGAGCCTTCATGTGCCAATGCCATGAACATGTTTCGCAGAGGTACAAGCCAGCAAGGCTTTAGTGAATAAATCTGCAAAATCATCACTCATTTGGATTTTCTGCATTTCTACATTATCTTTCTCCTGGTACTCATGGAATATAAATGTTTAGGGAGCATATGTTTTGTCATAGGTGTCCTGATATAGATATTCTTTATTTGTACACAGCAAGCAACATTATCCCCATAGAAGATTGTAGGGATTTATCCACCTCTACACCACATGACTATTGGATATGTTGAATCAATCTTCGATGCTGTACGCACTCACAAGTAGTCTCGAACAATACAATTATCTCTGAATGATTAGTTGATACAACAACTATTGATTGTTTAGAAAGACATATCCAGGCTGATAAAGCCCTTAAAAAAAGTAGTAAATATGTTTTTTTTGGACACAGTAGTCTCTCCTAGCTACTCATCATTGCAACAGAAACAACTACATCACAACTATCAATTTTAATTGCAGCGCCCTTTTCGAAATAAATCAAAGTTACGTATCTCATTTTGAAGATTCGGTTCTTAGGGTTACTTTGTTATATCCCCGTCAAAAATGTCATTTAATTCTTAGCTGAAGGAAGTTTGTTAGCCTGTACTGACTAAATTCTTCTAGCTTAGGCTAATGATTCTTCCTTTCCTTCACCTGGAGAAGAAAGGATAATTTGCTCTTATTGTTCACTTTCAAGAATGCTGTTGATGAAGTCATTGTCCCAATGGCATCTTCCATTTTAGGATACATTGACATGAGGATGGAATTGGAATTCTTACTCTGGTTACCGTAGTATAACTCAAAATCAATGCCAAAATTTTGTGATTGTCGTTCACTGTTTACTAGTGTATAAATCACGAATTGTAAGAAAAAGTTAAAGTACAAATGACATATAGTTGTATTTTTTCCCCACACATGTATCCTGTGTGTTTAGTGAGCATTTACCTCGTACGCATGCATGGGCATTAGGGGTGGGAAACAATAATGGATAATCTATTTTATTCGGTATTTGTATCCGAGAAAATACGAATGTGTTAAGCTAAATCCGTATTAAAACTGTTCGAATTCGAGAATATTCGTATGTGTATTCGTATAAGAGAATATTAGTATCCGTATTCGAGACTATTCGATTCATATTCGATCCGTTTCTTATGCGATTCAAAATTTTGTAATTCAAAATTTGAATTTCGGTAGTTTGAAACCGGTAACCATTCCGATAACCGGTCAAAAACTGGTGAAAAGTTGGCAAAACCGCTAGAAACTTGTTCTATTGAGATTTGTTGCAGAAGTTGTCGAAGGATATTCGTATTCGACTGAATTAAGTACATATTTGATTTGAATTCGTATCCATTACGACATTCAATTCGTATTCATATTTGAGAATATTCAAATTGTATTCATATTCGTTTTAAAAATATGAATTAGTATTCTTATTTAAGACTATTCGATCGTATTCGATTCATTTCCATCCCTAATGGGTATGTATACTGTAGTAGGGGGGCCACCTGAGTCCATCCGACCTGATTAGGGAATTGTAAGGCCCAATATGTTATATGTAATCACTTATATATCCTTATGGAAGACATATGACTGTAAGGACAAGATTGTAATTGTGCTTCATGAAGAAATATATACGCACCCTGGACACGGAGAAGGGGCAAGCATTGTTCATTCATCACAACCACTTCACTATTCTCCTACCTTACTGTTTGGTCAGTAGCCACAATAATTGGCGCTGTCCGTGGAGACGACAGAGAGCAAGCCGTGGATTACAAGAAGTGATGGCACACAAGAAAGCTTCATCAGTGATGAAAAGGAAGCGGAGCACGACGGCGGCAGTCGCGAACTCTAGGGCCTCGGTTGGTGGGCCGCCTGCGTTGACATCGAGGACCGGCGCGGAAGCCAACGTTGGCATGGAAAACGCCGACGTCAACATTAGCGATGGGGCGGTCGGCCATCACGGGGATGGTCGTGGTGTAGCGGTCGGCCCTGCCGATGGTGCGACGACCGACATCATTAGCGGTGCTCGGGTCAGCGGGAACACTGACGCCGACACTCACGCCAACATGCCCAGTGACCCTAGATCTAGTGCAGGGCCGATAGGTGGTCCTGACAGCCGCGTCGGTCTCGTCGTCAACCAGGGGACCCGTCGCATCGGCACACCGAGCAGCTCCGGGGAGCAGGCCATGGTTACCAACAACCTGGCAACGCGCACCACCCAACAGGCAGGTGCGACCACCCCAACAGCGAAGAATGCCTTGGCCGGCACCCTCGACCTGTTGCGGTAGCGAGCTAGTAGACCTCCGAGGGGCTGTGCGGGAAATGCAAGAGGCTCAAAGGTCACACCTGATCAGGCGGACAGCCGCGACGCCCCCACCTCCAGTCACGCTACGCTCTGGCATGTAGATCCTGAGTCTCCACTCTCCCACAAATGGCGGTGGTCGGCGTGGCGTAAGCCTCCACGTGCACTCTTCGGGGTATAAATAAGACATGCAGAGGCAAGCCTCCACGTGCACTCTTCAAAATATAAATAATACATGCGGAGGCGAGCCTCCGTGCGCAATCCTCGGAGTATAAATAAGACACGCGGGGGCGAGCCTCCATGTGCACTCTTTGGAGTATAGATAAGACATGTGTGGCAAGCCTCCTCGTGCACAGTTTGGAGTATAAACAAGACAAGCATGGGTGAGCCTCCGCGTGCTCTCTTCAGAGTATAAATAAGACATGCGGGGGTGAACCTCCGCGTGCACTTTTCGGAGTATAAATAAGACATGCAGGGGCGAGCCTCTGCGTGCACTCTTCAGAGTATAAATAAGACAAGCAGCAACGAGCCTCCGCGTGCACTCTTCAAAGTATAAACACGACACATGGCGGCGAGCCTCCGCGTGCACTCTTCGGAGTATAAATAAGACACGTGGGCGAGCCTCTGTGTACTCTTTGGAGTATAAATAAGACACGGGGCGAGCCGCGTGCACTCTTCGGAGTATAAATAAGACACCTGGGGGCGAGCCTCCGCGTGCTCTCTTCGGAGTATAAATAAGACACTAAGGGATGCCTAGCCGCCACCAGCTCCGCAGCCGCCACTTCGAAGGTTTAGGGACGGAGCGCGCACGCCTACTTTATTCAGTTGCTAGCTCCGCTGTCGCCACTTCGAAGGGTTAGGGACGGAGCGTGCGTGCCTACTTCTTTCAGCCGCCAGCTCCGCTGCCACTACTTCGAAGGGTTAGGAATGGAGCGAGCACACTCCAACTTCATTCGGCCGCCAGCTCCGCCGCTACCACTTTCAAGGGTTAGGGACGGAGCGTGTGCGCCTACTTCATTCGGCCGCCAGCTCTGCTGCCGCCACTTTGAAGGGTTAGGGACGGAGCGAGCATGTGCCTACTTCATTCGGTCGCTAGCTCTGCTGCCACCACTTCGAAGGGTTGGGACGGAGCGAGCGCGTGCCTACTTTATTCAGCTGCCAGCTCCACTACCACCACTTTGAAGGGTTAGGGACGTAGCACACACGCCTACTTCATTCGTCCGCCACTCGTTCTTGCCACTCAAGGGTTAGGGATAGCGCGCGCCTACGTTATTCACCCGCCAGCTCCGCTACCGCCACTTCGAAGGGTTAGGGAGGTAGTGCACACACCTACTTCATTCAGCCGGCAGCTCTGCTGCCGCCACTTGGAAGGGTTAGGGACGGAGCGCATGCGCCTACTTCATTTGGCTGCTAGCTCCGTTATTGCCACTTCGAAGGGTTAGGGATAGTGCACACGCCTACTTTATTTGGCCGCTAGCTTCACTACCGCCACTTCGAAAGGTTAGGGACGGAATGCGTGCGCCTACTTTATTCGGCCGCCAGCTCTACTACCATCACTTTGAAGGGTTAGGGATGGAGCACGCGCGCCTACTTTATTTAGCTGCCAGCTCCGCCGCCACCACTTCAAAAGGTTGGGGCCCGTGTTGACCCTTCATCCCTAGCCTACTTTGCACATGTTGCATCTCTAATGCTAGAGTACACATCCCACAACACTTGTCTTACAGCCGAAGTCCTACCTATCGGTGATCTTTCTGAGCACTTCTCGCTGCGCCAAGTATTATCAGAAGACAAACACACTTACGAAGAAGATACCAGGCACAAATCACTTGCCTTGGGCAACACTTCAATATATCGTATGAAGAATAGCATTTACATGTACATTTATTCAGACTTGTTATGAGGTTCTACTTGTCCGATTCATCTTCTATTTTAATGTACTCTCACGCTGAGGCCTCTCTCGTCGAACACCTCTTCTCCCAAAAACATAGAGAATCCTCCGCCCAATCCCAGTGTCGCAGGCGCCATTGGACCATAAGGTCCAAAACTAACAAGCGGCCCCTATCAAGTACCTGCTCGCCACAAGCACGAAATATGAGAACAAGGCTTAAACTTTCATTACATTGCCAAAAGGGCATGGCCATGTAGTGTCGTTTTACATAACATTCACGAGGTGTACATAGTGGGCTACATGCACGGGCGTAGGACTTTGGCATCACACCTACGGATCGACACCATCCTCAGAGCCAGCGGCACCACATTCGTCACTCCGTGGGACCTCATCAAGCCAGGTCCTGAGGTCGCCACCACCTTACAAGCTCTGCCTCTTGGCTACCTTTGCTGCATCCTCGTCGATGTAATCCCAAATGCGCTGGTGGAAGGCACATGCAGAACGCTGGACAACATGCACCGCTCCGGACATCACCCTGCTCCCGGTAGGTAGCTCCAGCCGTGAGGTAGCTAGCTCATCGACGTGCAGGCAGCCCCGGTGGTGGAGAAGGCCGAGGATGATGCGGGTCGTCACCAGCAAACAGTAGTTGCCGAAGGATGACGTGGCACTAAGCATGAGTGCTGAAGCCTCTCCAATCCTCTAAAGAGTGCTCGATAGGTCCTCGAGCTCGAAGGTGCGAGGTGGCACCACGACGGCAAGGTCGGAGAGTGCACCCTCCAAGGCTTCCATCGAGCTCCATGCCGCCACAAAGGCGTTGCCCGGTGTACGGTCCTTCTCCCTGATCACTGCAGTCAGTAGGGCCTTCTCCTCTTCCAGCCCGACGATCTGCTGTAGCAGGCCCTCGCGTTCTTTGGAGGCCATGCGTTGGGTCTGCTCTACTAATGCCTGTGCTTCAGAGATAGCCTTCGTGCACTCGGTTTCGAGGAAGCGAATGTGCTCATCCTTTGAGGCACAAGCTGCATGAGTGTCTTCGGTGGACTGTCATGCGACGACGGCCTCTGATTCCACAGCGTGGAACTGGTCCTCTAGGCCACCCCATTCGTGAGCCTGGGCCACCTATAAAGCACGGACGAGGGCAAGGGCCTGTATAACATAGCAATTAGCAACATCCCTACAAGTGCAAGTACAATTGAATAGTGTGTGCAGTTACCTTAATCTCTATGGCCTCCAGAGCACTTTCCAAGTGCTCTGGCCCACATGACAACCGCGTTCGTCGGTCCAAACCAGCTACGCGAGCACGCTTCACACTCAGTGCTTCCAGAAGTGCCTCGTCGACCCCTGTAGCTGACCTAGGCGACGAAGCTTTGCATTCGCCTCCTACGTCCGTGTCTGGTCCACGACGGCTATCGCTTCCGTCACCTACATCGCTCGTGGGTCCCTTGTCATTGGTAGTGCCATGACCTACCTCCGCCTCCAAGTCGAGTTGGCATACTCCGCCAGGTCGGAGTCAGTACTCGCAGCGGCCTCAGCCGCGGCGGGTCCTTTAGGAAGAGCGGCCACCGAATTTGGTGGTTGTGCGACAGGAGAGAGGGCCCTTCGACGAGGAGGAGAAGTCTCCCCTTGTCGTCGCCATCCCGGGTACGACCCTGACCAATTGTTGGCATGGCACGCTCCGGCACAGAGATGCCAAGAGCATCGCACACGTGGTTCACCCCCTTGACATTCGCCGTCACCACCTCCCGAAGAGTGTGCTCCTTGGCCACATACGGCCCAAGAAACACTGTCGCGGCACACTCTACATCCGTGAGGAGGAGCCCTACCAATAAAGAGTTAAAACTATGCTCTACAAAATAGCTACTTCGTCGGCAACATGTGTGGTCAGAGACTTAGTTAGCTTAGCAGGCCTCGGTAAGGATGCAACCATCAATCGAATGCCATCGTTGCGGGTAGGGCCGGGTTGCATGTGCCACGGGCAAGCCAGCGGAGCCACACCAAACATAAGGTACTCCTCTACGAGATACCTCATGTTGAGCCAGAGGGCAATCGCCACCAGCCTCCACGCCCAATGTTCGTCGTCGTGGTCAAAGGCCACCGAGGGGGAGGTATTGAAGTCCACCGGATGACCTGTCCACCTCAAGCTACTGCCTCCCTCCACGCGGTGGTGGAACCACCGCCACATCCAGTTCAACTCCCACTTCGCCCGGGTCATGTTCGCCGGGAACAACTTCGTGCATGCTGAACGCAGCACAAAGTTGATGCTCTCGAAGTTGGAGTACTCCCCTCCGTCCAGCTTCTTCGGCTGGCATTGTGCGTCATGAAGAAACATGAATAGAGGGGCGCTATACCACACTGTCTCCATTCACGAAGCCCAGTGAGAGAGCGGCTAAGCGCGGACTGGGCGTTGAGTCAGATGCACCAGCTCTAGCCCATACACCCTCAACGCCTCGTTGACGAACATGGCAGAGGGGAATTGAAGACCAGCCTCAAGATATGTGACAAAGACCACAACCTCCGACTCCATTGGGTGTGGCTCCATCTTGTCAGTAGAGGAGACCCGAACCGAGTTCAGTCCGAAAGTTTCCCTTCGCGGATAAGTGACCGGATGGTCACCTCGATCCTGGCTCGCCCAAAGACGTTGGAGCAGCCTTTATTGAGCTTCCTCGCCGCGCTCCACCGCTTGTTTGCCAACGAGGGGTCGCGCTCGACCAGCTCATACTCTATCTCGGTCGCAGATGAACTACACTGGCTAGAAGAGTCACCGCAGCTCGACGATGCGCCACCGCTTGGCTAGCGAGAGCGATCATCACCATAGGACATTTCCGCTATAGAGCTTCACACAACGGTGGGCGGCAGACAATGGCGGGCTTCTGGCTCGGCCTCTCACGGAACCGTCTACCAAATAGGGCCGACGAAGGGAATGGGCATGGTGGTGGTGGACGGTGGCAACAAGCGGTGTATACGGCAATAGTGCGCACGGGAGCGGTGGTGGAAAAAGCTGTGCTATCGTAGCAACTCAGTGTAAAGGACAGCGACACGACGGCGATTGCGTTTTAAAGCTCATTCACCGCCCGATATCGGAAGATCAACGGTGGCCGACACCGTATGACCCGCCAACCGCGCGCGCACACATGTCCCATGATGTCGCGAACGGCCGCACGACCGTGGTCAAACTCCAACTAGCAACGCACGATGCACCAACAGCATCCCGCCGCATGTCCCACTACGGGCAAAGGGGCAATACAACTTCGGTCGAGCAACATCACCATTTTGGCCCGTACGGCCCAACGCGGAATGCATCACTGGACACAGGGATGAAGGAGGCCAAAGGGCTTGGTGGCATGGTTTCGGCCCATAAGAAGCTCTTTACCATGAGAGGCTCCTATAGTTGGGGTGGCCCTCACCTGAGCCCATCCGGCCTGATTAGGGAATTGTAAGGCTCAATATGATATATGTAATGACATATGTATAATGGATTGCGCGAAGGCTATGATAGCAGAAAACAAAACTTTTCTACCGCGCACACAAGAACATCATGCTTAAGGACGGATCATGGATCGTTACCACTAGACGCGTAGCGCAGCGGAAGAAGAGTTGGAGAAGCCGATCCAACCACGCGCGTCGAGGTAGTAGTGGAAGTAGTCGATCGTCCCGAACCGATCGTCTCCTCCACGCGATCAACCACACCACGAGCGATCCAATCAGAGGTTGTTGATGCCGATCAACGCCGCAACGGCGCCTCCCGGTATCCACACGTCCGGGATCGGGCGCCGATCGCGAGTGTACCAAAGACTCATGAGCGGCTAGGGTTTGGCTCGGAGGTGGCGGCGGGTTTAGCTCGGGATTATCGGATCGTTCCTCGGCCGCCTCCATATATAGACCTCCTCACTTGGGCCTCGTGGACCGAGGCCCAATAGGAGTCTATCCGGATCTCTATCCGAATTGAGCCCATATCCAGATCACATTCGAATTAGTGTTCCAACCCGTTAAGTGTGCGACCACAGAGGTTCACGTATACTTGGTCGCGACCGAAACACCTTTCCGGTCACCGTGTTAATAGCGGCCTCTAGTAAGACATATTAACCCCAAAGTATACGTAAAGATCATATCTATTGAACTCGTAATGTTCTCATGTACTAATCCCTTTGCCTCACGATATAGATTAAGCTCAAGGCGAGACCTGTGTCATCCTCTTAATAGCTCAATCACTCTCTCGATTCCGTGATGGATTATAAACTCGTGATTGACTCCTCAATCACCTTGGCATGGCCATGCACTTTCATAATCCATTACATCGAGGGCCCGAGATATCTCTCCCATAAGGAGGGCAAATTCTATCTTGATCATTCACATCCCACTACATGTTTCATGGCAAACCCAAAGACTACTTTTATGACTACCCAGTTACGGAGTAGTGTTTAGTAGTCCCAAAGTAAGCTACTAAGCATGCTGGGAACCATGATGATCTCAAGTCTAAGGATTCCACATAAACACTACTTGAGACCAACTGATGACATATGGAATCTCTGCAGTGTCTCATGGCGGGTCTATCCAACATATGTTCACTAACACATGTCCATATTATTGATTTGGTATCTCCATACCATGATCCATGAGACATGATCATCAATCAATACATATCTTGATCTTTGAATCATATTTGTTCCTCATATGAAATATAATCAGGGATCATTTAGAAATAGCAACATTTTGGCATTAAGAGTCTCATGAATAAGTCACATACTCATTGATCAATAATGATAATGTCTATTTCAAGGAACAAAACAATGTATCATAAACATAGTATGTGATATATTCAACATCTCCATGTTGCCTCTAGGGCATATCACCAACAGTCTCCCACTTGCACTAGAGTCAACCATGTAGGTATCTAATACCCATTGCCCTAGTGTGAGCCTCATGCTTTGGCTGGGGAAGCGGCTTTGTCAACAGATCTGCAATGTTCAAATCCGTGTGTACTTTGCATATCTTAACATCGCCTCTCTCCACAATCTCGCGGATGAGATGAAATCGCCGTAGAATGTGCTTGGACTTACAGTGCGATCTAGGCTCCTTGGCTTGCGAATGGCTCCACTTTGTTGTCACAAGATGAGGTCCATTGGGTGGAGGCACTAGCCATCACACCAAGCTCGAAACAAATTTCTTGATCCAAATGGCCTCTTTAGCGACTTGAGCCGCTATGTACTCGGCCTCATTGTAGAATCAACAACTGTCTCTGCTTGGAACTCTTCCACCACCGCACCGCCATTCGAGCGTAACACAAATCCGATTGCGATCTAAAATCATCTTTGTCGGTTTGGAAGCTAGCATCGGTGTAACCATTTACAACGAGCTCTTCCTCACCCCCATAGACGAGGAACACATCTTTAGTTCTTCTCAAGTACTTCAAGATGTTCTTCTACGGTAATCCGGTGACTTTCTCCCGGATCGACGGTATCTACTCGTAGCACTTAAAGCATACGAGACATCCGGACGTGTACAAAGCATGGCATACATAATGGATCCAATAGTGAAGCATATGGAATCGCATTCATTTTATCCCGCTCATCGGTGTACTAGGACACCGATTCTTGCTAAGATTTATACCATGTGACATAGGTAGGAAGCCTTTCTTGGAATCCTGCATGTTGAACCTTTTCAACACCTTGTCAATGTACGTATCTTGGCTTAATCCAATCGACCTTTTGATCTATCTCTATAGATCTTGATGCCCAGAATATATGCGCCTCTCTAAGTCTTTCATAGAGAAACTACTTTTCAATGAAGACTTAATGATTCGAACATAGGAATGTCATTTCCGATCAATAATATGTCATCCACATATAAGACCGTAAACACGAGTGCACTCCCACTAGCCTTTTGTAAACACAAGGCTCTTCTTCGTTCTTGATGAAACCAAACCCTTTGATTACTTCATCAAAACGAATGTTCCAACTCCGAGATGCTGCTTTAATCCATAAATGGATCTTTTCACTTGCATATCTTTCTAGGCGATTGCGGATCGACAAAACACGTGGGTGTGTCATGTACACATCCTCACTCGATTTCCATTAAGGAAAGCTGTTTTGACATCCATTTGCCATATTTCATAGTCGAAATAAGCAACAATCGCTAGAATGATCCGAATAGACTTTAGCATTGCGACGGGCGAAAAAGTTTCATCATAATCAACACCTTGAATTTGTTTGAAACCTTTGGCCACCAATCGCGCTTTATAGATGTGAACATTTCCATCTATGTCTATCTTTTCTTGAAAACCCATTTGCACTCAATGGTTTTAACACCATCGTGGATCAACCAAGTTCCAAACTTGATTATCGTGCATGGATTCAATTTCGGATCTCATGGCTTCAAGCCATTTCTCGAGTCTGGTCCCACCATCGCTTCTTCATAGGTCTTAGGTTCATCGTTGTCTAACAACAATATATCCCGTTGTTGAGTAGTCAAGAACATGTACCTCTCAGGTACACGACGTGACCTCTCTGACCTACGTGGTGCCGGTGTATCCACAACAGGTTCTTCAACAGTTTGTTCATCCTGTTGTGGTTCTGTAGGAGCTGAAACGTTTTCAGGTGTTTCTCGAATTTCTTCAAGTTGCACCATGCTCCCACTATCCCTTCTTGAGAGAAACTCTTTCTCTAAGAAGACACCATGCTTGAGCGACAAACACTTTGCCTTCTTCTTGATTATAGAAGTAATATCCTTTTGTTTCCTTAGGATACCCGATAAAGAAGCATTTATCGATTTAGGACCGAGCTTATCGATTGTAAACGTTTACATAAGTCTCATATCCCCAAATCTTAAGAAAAGACAAGCTAGGACGTTGTCCCGTCCACATCTCATATGGTGTCTTTTCTACGATTTTGATGGAACTCGCTTAGTGTGAAAGCGGTCATTTCAAGAGCGTACCCCAAAAGACAACGGAAGATCACTGTGGCTCATCATGGAGCGCACCATATCTAATAAGGTGCGATTTCTCGTTCGATACCCCATTCCATTGAGGTGTTCCAGCGAGTCAATTGTGGAACAATTCCACAATCCTTCGATGATTACCAAACTCATGGCTCAAATACTCGCCTCCACGATCGGATCGTAGAAACTTGATTGTCTTACCTAAATGATTTTGCACTTCATTTTGGAATTCTTTGAACTTTTCAAAGGATTCGGACTTATCTTCATCGGTAGATATATCCATATCTACTAAAGTCATCGATAAAAGTTATGAAGCAATCGAAAACCACCTCGGTCGTTGAGCTCATTGGTCCACATACATCGAATGTACAGTACCAATAAGTCACTTGCCCGCTCACCTTGACCAAGGAAAGGTGCTTTTGTCATCTTGCCAAGTAAACAAGATTCGCATGTCTCAAATGATTCAAAATCAAATGAGTGCGAAATACCATCTCTATGGAGCTTCTCATGCGTTTCTCATTTATGTGACCTAAGCGACAAAGCTAAATAAGCGTGGGATTCAAATCATTCGATCGTTGCCTCTTTGTATTAATGTTATAGACCGATGACTCTTCAAGAGTAAGAACATATAACCCATTCACCAATGGAGTATGACAATAGAACATATCTTTGAAATAAAGAGAACAACCATTGTTCACGGATCTAAAGTCATAACCTTCGCTTGTAAACATGAAGCGAAATAATGTTCTTGGAAAGAGATGGAACACAATAACAATTATTCAATTCCAAAACTAATCCGAAGGTAAAGACAATGGCATGGTGCCAACAGTCACCGCAGCAACTTTTGCTCCATTGCCAACGCGAAGATCCACTTCGCTCCTCCTCAAACTTCTACTTCTTCTTAGCCCCGCAACGATTTGCAAATGTGAGCAACCGATCCGGTATCAAATACCCAAGAATCGATAGATGAAGTAGCAAGATTGATTTCTATAACATTTATACCGGAGCGGAAGTCGTACTTCCTTCTTTTCTCAAGATCCTCCAAGTACTTTGGGCGGTTCCTTTTCCAATGTCCCGATTGCTTACGATGGTAGCAATCGCATCGAGCGAGGCCCTTCTTGACTTGCTTGGCCTTAGAACCGCCGCGATCTCATCGGAGCTAACTTTCTTTGACCGCGCCTTTCTTTACATAGGGCTTGCCCTTGCCTTTCTGCATCATCATCACATGATGGCTGCTTTTCTTAATGCTTTCCTCGGCTGATTTTAGCATCCCATGCAACTCACCTAAGGTCTTGTCCATGTTGTTCATGTGATAGTTCGTAATGAATGGCTCAAAGCTCGAGGGGCGATCAAGAATCACATCGATAGCCAACTCTTGGCTAAGGGAAAACCAAGCTTTTCCGGACTCTCAATGTAGCCAATCATCTTAATCACATGAGGGTCGACGGATTCCCTTCGCAAGCTCGCACGCAAACAAGGACTTTGAAGTGTTGAACCTCTCACCCTTGCTTGGTTCTCAAACATACCACGCAACCCCACAATGATATTGTAGGCATCGTGTTCTCATATTGCTTCAAGCTCGAGAGGACATTGTGGCAAGCATGAGACACTCACATCAAGGTAATCATTCGTTTGCTTCTCATAAGCTTTCCGTGCAGCCACAGTAGCATTATCAGGCAAGTCATCAGGATAAGGAGACTCAAGGACATACTCCTTGCGCTCTTGCTTGAGAACAATTCTCAGGTTGCGATACCAATCCAAAAGTTCGTTCCATTGAGTTTTCTTTCTCAAGAATAGATCGCAAATTAAAAGAACTGGATGTGGCATTAGTTGACATGATCTACAACAAAGAATATGCAAAGTTTAGCACTATGTTCATGTTTGATCTTCCATTAAACAATTTAACAAAGATACTCCCACTATATGTTTTGTAATCGTCTTCCTCTAACGACATATAGTGGTCAAGATCCATGTTCATCTAAGTTCTAGTGAGCTTTGGCATCACCGCTAGAAACCTAGTGACGTGGGTAAGCAACACTTGCTAATCACATCTTATGTGACTCTTGTTTGTTGGGTGGCATCCAATGCCCCGGCTCCCAACACCATGCCCCAAGGCCCAAATCTAATTTGATAGCCTTGTCAAGTAAACCAATACTATGCATGTGGATGTCCGACATCCACCCTATTAGATCAAGATAGTTGATGGTACTCGCTTTGGCGCACCTACCAAACAATGATCATGATTCTTATAGGCGCGACAATTGGAAGGGCATCAAAACAAATTCTTAATTTTTCTTGAGAGAAGCTATTCTATCATGAAAAACTAACCCTTAGTTGGTATGGCATGAAAGAATAGTATGACAAGAAATAAACATCACATGCATATAATCACATTATACTTGTGAATGGTATGGCATTTTGTATCGTAGTGGTCGCCATCGCCATGGTTCCACGGTGATATTCTTCGCCACACTTCTTGTCCTCTTTGTCATCATGCTTGAAGCCTCCATAGCAAAGAACTAAACTATTACAACTAATAGGTAGCAAATGAATTACATGAGGAGCTCAAGCATCACAAGTCGACACGCAGTCGTTATACAATTAAAGAACGCCTCAACCCTACTGTGATTAATACGACACAGTCAGCCAAAAACACACATGCATCACATATGCATCTATGCCATACCATTCACATCATTCCCTGCAAAAACAAGTTAAGCGTAGAACATATTCTACCGCCCTGACATGAATGTGTTTCTATAACAATCTATGCGTGTACGCAACGGCGGTCCCTGAAAACCTCACGGAATTACATAGATCGCATCTATGAAATCGCTATGAAAATCTCATCGGGCCGATCAAATCAACCCAAATCCGAGCCATTCAAAATGTCTCAATTTTCATTAGATCAATCACATCAATCATCGCGATCGGTATGCTTGAGGAGACCGCAACACAAGACCTCGATCTGTTGGCTCAATCTACTGACTGTGCGCGCAGTTAGCCCCGATGGTGTTACCACTAGGTGGGGCAAGTCGCAGCGTACATCAAAGAAGGAGCACGAACTAATCTTTTGGCCACATGATGCTATCAACTCATACATATTCCAACCCCTTATGACCGATTGATCTAGTCCGTAATAGATCCAATCTATTACAACCGCATATCAACATATGCGCTGATCCAGATCGCAAACTAAGCAAGATGGCTCTGATACCACTAATGGATTGCGCGAAGGCTACGATAGCAGAAAACAAAACTTTTCTACCGCGCACACAAGAACATCATGCTTAAGGACGGATCATGGATCGTTACCACTAGACGCAGCAGCGCAATGAAGAAGAGTTGGAGAAGCCGATCCAACCACGCGTTGAGGTAGTAGTGGAAGTAGTCGATCGTCCCGAACCGATCGTCTCCTCCACGCGATCAACCACACCACGAGCGGATCCAATCAGAGGTTGTTGATGCCGATCAACGCCGCAACGAGCGGCGCCTCCACGGTATCCACACGTCCGGGATCGAACGCCGATCGCGAGTGTACCAAAGCACTCGCGAGCGACTAGGGTTTGGCTCGGAGGTGGCGGCGTGGTTTAGCTCGGGATTATCGGATCGTTCCTCACCCCCGCCTCCATATATAGACCTCCTCACTTGGGCCTCGTGGACCGAGGCCCAATAGGAGTCTATCCGGATCTCTATCCGAATTGAGCTCATATCCAAATCACATTGAATTAGTGTTCCAACCCGTTAAGTGTGCGACCACAGGGTTCACGTATACTTGGTCGCGACCGAAACACCTTTCCGGTCACCGTGTTAATAGCGGCCTCTAGTAAGACATATTAACCCCAAAGTATACGTAAAGATTATATCTAACAACTGTAATGTTCTCATGTACTAATCCTTTGCCTCACGATATAGATTAAGCTCAAGGCGAGACTGTGTCATCCTCTTAATAGCTCAATCACTCTCTCGATTCCGTGATGGATTATAAACTCGTGATTGACTCCTCAATCACCTTGGCATGGCCATGCACTTTCATAATCCATTACATCGAGGGGCCCGAGATATCTCTCCCATAAGGAGGGCAAATTCTATCTTGATCATTCACATCCCACTACATGTTTCATGGCAAACCCAAAGACTACTTTTATGACTACCCGATTCGGAGTAGTGTTTAGTAGTCCCAAAGTAAGCTACTAAGCATCTTGGGAACCATGATGATCTCAAGTCTAAGGATTCCACATAAACACTACTTGAGACCAACGATGACATATGGAATCTCTGCGGTGTCTCATGGCGGGTCTATCCAACATATGTTCACTAACACATGTCCATATTATTGATTTGGTATCTCCATACCATGATCCATGAGACACGATCATCAATCAATACATATGCTGATCTTTGAATCATATTTGTTCCTCATATGAAATATAATCAGGGATCATTTAGAAATAGCAACATTTTTGGCATTAAGAGTCTCATGAATAAGTCACATACTCATTGATCAATAATGATAATGTCTATTTCAAGGAACAAAGCAATGTATCATAAACATAGTATGTGATATATTCAACATCTCCATGTTGCCTCTATGGCATATCACCAACAATGTACCCTTATGAAAGATATATGACTATGAGGGTAAGATTGTAATTGTGCTTTATGAAGAAATATATACGCGTCCTGGACACGAAGAAGGGGCAAGTATTATTCATTCATCACAACCACTCTACTACTCTCCTACTTTATTGTTTGGTCAGCAGCCACAACATATACATACATAAGACAAAACGGTATATTTGTCATTGCTGGAGGAAGGTGAGTTTTGGGAGTGTTATTTTATTTATGTTGACTAACCAGTTCAAGTCTCAAGTTTGGGTACCATGTTTATTGTTTACTAGTCACCTACTCGTGCGTTGCAACGAAATTTATTGGATATATAGAGAACCATGCTATGGAATAGGACTACTCTAATCAATTGAAAAGTGTGAGAGTTACGAGAAGTTAAGAATAGAACGGTTGGAAGAGAAGTGATGTACAATCACTAACTCGTTCTTTTATAATAGTAATGATTACATATTAGTTTTGTGCCCGTCCAATTCAAGTACTGACTGTTAAGTCATATACAATTTACCATGTAAAAGGAATTAGGTTATTATGCTAAAATGCAATTATCTCATAGCTCTCTTAGTGCACACACTACAAACAATCTGATCATTATATTAAACAACCGAAAGATAAATAAAAAGTATACATTTCAACTCACCAAGCACCAGCTATCTTGATCGAGTGGTAATGCGAAGGAAACCGTTGGCGATGACTGAACGAAGTAAGCATCATAATTGGATCTGATAAATGGTACTTGAGTTCCTAACGCCACCCTTTCCTATTAATTAGAGCTGGTTGCTCACTCAAGTAGTCCGTGAGACTTGCTGTTGGCCATATTTTTTTAGACAGTGATCATGATTTTGTCTGTGATTAATAACTTTTGATTGCGATTTTTCGATACGATAACGGATAGCAGAGAGGCCGATATGGATGATGCACGTACCAGCGAGCTTAGAAAGCCGTTTAGAGAAGTGGCTCGAAGAAATCATCTTGTTTATTTCGTCTTTCAGAGAAACTAAATCCAAAAACCAAAATCAAAAGCCCAAAAGAAGACCATCCACTCATGCTCCACTATTCTCCCGGAGTTCTATAGAGGAGGTTCGTAAGCATGACTGATGCTATGCTCGTCAGTGTCAGTATGGACTCGAGGATGCCCTGCTATGAATAATGCAAGCGATGCAGTCAGAGTGCACTATATCTTCCATTTCATTACTCACCACACCAGCCAGACGAAACTTTACGGCATGTCAGACTTGTTAACTTTAGTGCACGACTAAAGTTGTCAGTATTACTTGTTAACCAGTTGCATGACTAGAATGGAGAGGATGCTAAGGGTCAGTTGTCAGTATTTCTTCGACACACAGATCCTGCATGCTGAGCGAGTGTATGGAGACCATAGCTATAAAGGAGATAAAACATGGTGGACATGTCATTGCCAGAGCAAGGCGAGCTTTTGGGAGTGATATCTAGGCACAGATTTATGTGTTATTACTCTTCTACTTAGTTTGAGGATTTGGTCATGAATAAATGACAATTTCTTCGCCTCAAATTCAATAACTGATTGTTAAAGTCGTAATAACAATGTATAAAATCCAAACTGTTAAAAGGACTTCGGTCATTGTGCTAACAGAGACGATGAATCTTAGAGCTACTGCAAGAATTACGGCCAATTCACTCGAAATATCCTTAATCATACTAGAGAAATATTAAGATAAACTAGATATTCCATTCTATTTAAATTCACCTAGGTCTCCAGCACTTGTTATTAGTGTGTGTAATTAAAACAGGGATGATAGAGTTAATTAAACACGGTAGAGCATGTAGCCACTTGAACATTAATCCCCAATGCCACCAACTAGGGATGGAAATGGATCGGATATGATCGAATAGTCTCAAATACGAATATGAATTCATATTTTTAAAATAAATACAAATACAAATTCAAATATTTTCAAATACGGATACAAATATTCTCGAATACGAATACAAACATTTTCGAATACGGATTTTCTCGGATACAAATATCGAATAAAATGAATTCCCAGTGGTTTTGCCAGTTTTTTACCAGTTACCGGAACGGTTACCGGTTTCAAACCGCCCAAATTCAAATTTTGATTCACAAAATTCGTCTGGGTTTTTCCTGGGTTCCGAAAATGGATCGAATACAAATCTAACAGTCTCAAATACAAATACGAATACGAATATTCTCGAATATGAATTCGAATACAAATATTCTCAAATACAGATACGAATGTTCTCGAATACGAATACAAATATTTTCGAATACGAATTTTGCTTACCACATTTATATTTTCTCGGATACAAATATCGAATAAAACAAATTATTCATTATGTTTCCCACCCCTACCTCCAACACCTATTAGACCTTGTTTCTTTCTAGAATAGCCTCTAGCATTTGCCACTCATGCACTGCCATCGCTCGTATTAAAAAGGATGTTTACGTGAGCTTGTTTGGTGCTCTGCTCGTCAATATGATGAAGACGTGCACGCTATTTATTACTAAGGTCTTAGTTCTCTAAGCCCCTTCGTATGGTTGGATAAAGTGTATGGCCACAAGTAATGGAAGAGTGACTACAAGAAATTATCTTTTATTAGATCGCGAAAAGATTGAACATTCTATAGATGCCACATATCTTATCTAAAGTTCGATCAAATATCACGAGGAAAAAGGAGAATACGCAAATAAGTCGCTTAGTTCGATTGGTGGTCAATGTCCGGCCGAAGATGGATTGGTCGTGAACCGGTCATACTTGATCATGGACTGATATATATATAGATGTGGCACGACTGGTTGTAAAGGTTTACAACCTAGTTATGATCAGACATGAACTAATCGTAAGGAGTTACAAACTTACCATGAGTGACTAGGACCTAGTCGTAGATCATATTGCATATGCTTTGTTCAATTTGATACCTGTGTATACTTGGGGGTCGCTATGTCCTGCTAACGATCGCTATTGACTTTTGATCGGAAAAGTTTGCCGGGTTGCAGCTGAATATGCATGAACCTACAGAGTCACACACTTAATAGGTTGAAACAATGAGGCCTGTTTTTGAATAAAGATTCACTTTCTTAATAGAGTCTGAGTGAGATATGATCTATACTAGTATTGGATATAGATCCAATTGGAGACTATATATAGGTAGACGCATGGTGGGCTAATGGTAAGCCAATGAGTGCATTGCATGCAACTATATGTGAGACATGCAAAACATCCAGAAACCCTAGCCGCCATCTTCACATGAGAAACCACTAAAGGTGCTGGTGCTACTATAGTGCTGATCGGGACGAGTAAGAAGCTACCTCATGAGGAGACAACCGACGAATCTGATCGACTATGTTGGCACGCTTCGGTTGCATTGGCTACTCCAACTCTTCATCCGCTGCATTGCATGTTTCTTGATAATGATGTATGATGTTCTAGATTCATGGCTTTTTGGGATTCCTGGTAGAAAATTTTGAATTTATACTAATGTAGCCTACCCTGTACCCCAATAGTGAGACCACAGCGGTGCGGCACATGCGGAGGCATGCCCTTGTCGAAGGGTCAGTGCGGTGGCGGCATGGAGGTGTGCGCCGGTTGGCCCCTCGGTGGCAACAATTGATGGCACACGTAGAGGCATGCTGGTATCGATGGAGGCGCATGGTCGGTCTACCCGATGCTAGGGGTGGAGGCACCGCCCGACGAGCCTGAGCGGCTACCTAGGCTCACCGATGATAAGCAATGGGGATTTAGAGATTCCCGCCCATGCCGGCGTAGTCCCATGAGTGAGTTCCTGGGCACCATGGCTACTTGGCTAGCAAGTTGGGCTGACATGGATCATGGGCACATGAGACGGCCCATACATCATGCCATCATGCCCCTGGCCTAGTGCCCTCCGTCGGTCTATCCCGATGTAGTCACTCACCTCCCCTAACCCTAATTCCTTACCCTATTCCCCAATTTGGCAATACCCATTTCCCTGCTTGTTGCTTTCCTCGGCTCTAAAATCTCATTGACAAGCCAGCGCAAGTGGCGCCAGGGGTAGCAATCAGCGGTCCAACAAGGCCGCAAGTGCTGCAGCCAGCACGACAGTAGGGCGGGTGGGTTGCCAGGCAAATGGAGCAGTAGCCAATAGCCTGGGGAGGGGTGGCAAGGGGCCAAGGGAGGGAGGGAGGGAGGCAACAAGGGCTAAGGCCCAATGTGTTGTAGTATGTATGCCTTTAAATTCTAATAGCTTAAATTTGCGAACCAACTCCAATTTTGTTACATATTTTCACTTGTTTCATCGCTGTGAAAATCTTGATTTTGACCTATGTTCCATATGACAGTGTGCAATTGATCTTCTCCTTAAAGTGTACAAAACCACCAGAATACGGGGTTATATTGTAAACATAGACAAAGTACCTGAAGAATTTCAGCGTCTTATTTTCACCAATGCTTATTCATTGAGCTATGTGTTCATGTGGTTTTGTTGAATCTGAAAACAGGTTAAAGATGAACATGCTACGTATCTAAAAATCTCAAGGTTGGAAAAGGTTTTTCATGAACTGTCCGTGTATGAAAAGAAGATTTTTCTCAAAAGATATGAACTGCGAGAGGTGTGTTAGTACTTCGTATCCTTGTCAATAGGGAATGAACAACGACTTAAGCATGATGTAGTGTTGTTATTCACGATAGACAAATGGCTGTAGAAATGTAAATTATAGTACAACAGTAGTTCCATAATATACGATGTGATTTGACTAGTTGTAACATTGAAAATATTTGCAGGCACAGATCAGCAATGCCGATACCCACTACATTGAAAGTGTATTATGTTGTTGGCACCGTTCGTGAATGTCCATACGGTGTTGACTTGACCAGTTTTTTGTAACCACTCTGGTACACCCAGATGGCGAGAATGCACAAATCACAGATGTGATGTATTGGCTCACTCACAGCTTCTCCTTGGACCCTGAGGTATGCAACGTCGTCATACAAGGATTTTAGAGCTGGTCTCCCATGCAGATTAGATGGGAGTTGAGAAGACTGATACGAACTGCTGTGTGGAAGGGAAGAAATCTAGGAGAGAACACTATACAACCAAACCCAACACTACATTACACCTTGCTTCACTATGTCGGGATGGACAAGAGGCAGAAGAAGCAATGGGACAAGATGATAAAGCAATGGGAGGAGACTCGCGAAGTAGCAAGGTCTGCTGCTGCCCGCGACGAACAAGCAAGGGCTGTTGCGGTGTAGGACGAACAAGCGGAGTGTGCCAAGATGCTAGCTCCCCGCAATGATGCCCCCCATAGCAGTAATTCCATCTCGAACATTCCAACCGAGCGTTCACCGCAGCACCCACTCGAGAGGGAGACGTTGTCCCTCTATTGGTGTAGGGACCTATACAAAATTTTCAAGTCTAAGTAGTGGCTCAGTCTGGACATGTGTTACTATGGTTGCGTGAACTATTTCTATGACTATCTTAATCGTCGTTGGGACATAAGCAGCTATGGCAGCTGGTAAGAACCATTTACAATGTGTTTTCCTACTATTTTTCTTTGAAAGTACACACTAACAACCTCTCCTGTCTACCCGTAGTCCCCAGAACCGCTATATGGCTATCGCAAGTGGATCGGTCTAGGGATCCATCTATATGATCAGGGGACTCTTGACTATGAGAAGTAGGATGTCAAAAGGACCTACGAGATCCGGAAGGAGATGCGCTGCAATGGCGAGCAAACCAAGCGTATACGTAGGGAGATGAAAACTCATCTCGAGGCGTGCACACGTAGGGAGCGTGAGGCTCACGAGAGGGAGCGCGAGAAAAAAAGAGGGAAATAGTGACTAAGGACAAAAAGCCCACCGATGAGATCGGCACCGAGCTCGCAAAGAAGGGAAAATGGCCCCGGTCAACGCAATAGGTCGCACCATTCCGAAATAGTCCTCCGAAGGTCAAATTTATTTTCATTCCAAAAAAGGCATATATATATCGTAGAAGTATTTTGGTTTGTTGCATCGTGCATGATGTTGTTTCATATGCACGTAACTAAACCCCGTGCGCCTTGTTCTTCCTAGTTTTATTATAAAGTCTATTTTAATTCGCAACATCAAATCACGCCGTCTTTTTGCATTCAATTCTTCACTTAGCAAGGCATCAAACAACATGAAAAATGAGTTCTGCAAGTAAACACGAATGTCTACGCATCTTTCATCAGCAGAACTATTTAGCATATGTCCATCCTTTATACACGAATGAGTTTTATTATAAAGTTTATTTTAATTCGCAACATCTAATCCCTTTTGCTCCATGGATAACCAGAGTAATGTCATCTTTTATACTTGTTTTCCAATTATGCATGGATGGAGCAAGGTGTTCAAACACTGCTTTATTCCTCACTTCCCATATAAACCAGCGGCATAAGACGATTATTTCCATGAAGAAGCTTCGAGATATGATTCGCTTTTGAAACAGGACGTTTAACGCAACTCCTATCCTTGCCAGCTGATACTTGAACCACATGCTTTACTGAAAGTGCATAAAAAAAAGAGGAGGTATAAGGTTTGCTGTTCTCATTCATTGCATAAAACGCATGGGTATTTGTTATCACATTCATTTCTCCAAATGACTTGGTCGACCTAAGATCTTGTATGCTATCTCTATTTTCCTTATCTGAAGATTGTATTCGGTTCGCCGTAACAAAATCGCTACAATTGCGCAAGTCTGTATCTTGTATCCGATGTATTGTTCACCATCCGAAACTCTTCTAAACTTTTACATGGTATCAGAGCCAGTCTCGGCCATGGCTACCAATTCCTCAAATCCATCTACAAACTCGTCTTCCTCTGCAGCCATAAACCTAGCTCCATATGTTCCAATCAATCATGCCGTCACCATCAAACTCAGCAAGGATAACTACATGCTATGGCGTGCACAATTCCTACCATACCTTCGGAGCTATCAGTTCCTTGGATATGTCGATGACACTCTTGTGTGCCTTGCCCAGATGATCACCACTACAACTGAAGGAGGCGCCTCTCAGTTGGTGAATCCAGCATACTTGACCTGGTATAACCAGGATCAAATGATTCTCAGCGGGATATTCTCCTCATTGACTAAAGACATTCTAGCTCATGTCATGTTCATGACCACTTCCCGAGAGGCATGGCTGGCATTAGAGCGAATGTTCGCATCAAGATCGATGGCGCGAGTTGTCCAGACAAGAATGCAGTTAGCTAATATGAAGAAAGATCTGACTACTGCGGATTACTTTAAGAAGATGAAAAATCTGGCAGATACACTATCTGCCATTGGTATGCCTCTTAGAAAGATGAGATCATCTCTTATATTCTTGCTGGTTTGGGACCTGAATATGATCCACTAGTTACTTCTATAACAACAAGATCGGAACACATTACCTTAGATGATGTTTATGCCCATATGATGAGTTATGAGTTGCGCATGGACAAAATAACTCTGAATCGCAGCTGCTGTTTGGAAATCCTGGGAGTCCCTCGCCAAACTTCATTGGTTTCTTGGCAAACTTTATTGCCAGAGGGAGGGGTTTCCAGGGAGGACGCACTCGTGGTAGCCGTGGCAGGACAAATCATTGGCGCAACAACAACCAGCAGAATTCTGTAGGCCGTGGAGCTCATCCAACTTGTCAGGTAGCTGTGGCAGGACAAATCATTGGCGCAACAACAACCAGCAGAATTCTGCAGGCCGTGGAGCTCATCCAACTCAAATGCTACCATCGTTTTGATGGCGCATATCAATCAGCAGCATATACAACTTCTTATCAGGTTGACCCGAATTGGTATATGGATACCGGTGCAACAGATCACATTACAATTTACAAGTGATCTAGACCGGTTGATAGTCCGTGAAAAGTACAATGGCACTGATCAAGTCCAAGTCGGCAATGGAGCATGTTTGCACATCTGAAATGTTGGTTATTGTTCTATTAATACTACTGCCAATCATCTAACTTTTAAGAGCCACAAATTTCTAAAAACCTTGTCTCTGTTCATAAACTAACTAGTGATAATTGTGTCTTCATAGAGTTTCACCCTGAATTCTTTGATGCGGATATGCACAAACTTAGCACTTTTCAGTCAAATACATTATTTTACTGGAAAGAAGTATTGAGCCGCATTAAATATTGTCAGGTGAATATGTTTCTTAAGGAGTTTCTTTTAATTGATGATGAACTTGGAATACTAACTCATGCTATTATTTTATGTATTCTTAGGTACGATTCATGTGAAGACTTGGGAGAGCAAAAGGTAGGAGCACAAGGACTTAAACTACAAGTTTTGGATAAGATTTTTAAGCCAAATTCGGACCTCCCACGTGCTCAATCCAATTCAAACTCGGATTCAACTCAGAATTCAATTCGGATTCGGTTCGGGACAGCCTGACAGGCAGTTACTAAAAAGGTCATAACTTTCACAAACGGAGTCTGATTCAGGTGTTCTTGTGCTCGTTGGAAAGATAATTTCAAGGACTACGCAATGGATCTAGCCCCACCTTCAAATTCATCACGGATTAAAAGTTATGACTGAAACATTGTGACAGCTTAATTTTAGATTTTTCCTTTTGTGTGAGTTTGTTTCCAAATACATGTAGGGATGAGTTGGAGTTGGTTTTGGACCTCTTGGCTAGCCATGAGGTGGAGAGGGAACTATATATTGAGGGTTAGACCCCCATTGTAAGGCAGACCACGTTTGAGAATAATGAATCTACTAAAGTTTTTCGAGTTTAGCATTGCTACCGAAGTTCCATAGGGAATTAGGAATGATTTTCTTCAATCAAGATCGTTCAGCCTTTCCGTTGGGAATTGGGTGCACGATAGATCTTCGCCGGTGGTCGTGAAATCAACACGAGTGTGTTTTGGCGGATTAAAGAGTGTTCGTCCCTTGCATTGGCATTGGAGGATCATTACAATTCATCAAGACTTCCGTGAGTATCCATCCTACGTCGAGAAGATCGGGCGACCCCGTATCATTCTTTGTTGTTAAGGATCAGGTCTCGAAGAAACCAATCCTTCAAGGCAAGGTTGAGTCTGGCTATTCAGCCATTCGGTCTTTCCAAGATTGCTCTAGTCAATAATAAAGTGTCTAAGGAACAGTGGCATGCTTGCCTTGGTCCTCCCTCTTCTCAAGTCGTTCAGTCTATTTTGTTTTTGAATAAATAGCCTGTAATCTCTTCCACCCATACCTCCATATGTAATGCATGTCAATAGGCAAAAAATCATCAATTACCTTATAATTCCTCCATTCATACCTCTGTCTCCTCTTGAGATCATTTTTTTTTCTGATGTCTGGGGTCCTACACCACAATCATGAATGGATTTAAGTATTATATGAGCTTCATAGATGATTTTAGTAGATTCACTTGGATTTATCTATTGAGATCTTGTTCTGATGTATTCCATGTGTTTCTACAATTTTAAAAACAAGTTGAATGACTTCTTGGAAAACAAATTAAGTATGTTCAATCTGACTGAGGTGGAGAGTACTAGAAGCTACATCAGTTCTTTACTAATTGTGGTATTGGACATAGGGTGTCTTGCCCCCATACACATCAACAAAACAAGTTGGCAGAACGAAAACACCGCGACATTGTTGACACTGGTCTAGCTCTACTCCTCTAGAGAGGTTGTTTGGTGTTAAACCAAAGTATTCTTTCCTTAGGGTCTTTGGTTGCTCATGCTGGCCATGTCTCAGACCCTACAATACCAGAAAATTGTCTTTTCGATCCAAAAAATGTGTGTTTCTGAGAGACCATGTGAGGTCATCCCATGTGTATGATGAGTAATTGACTTCGGCTTAGGGAAGTCGAGTTTGAGTTGGTTGGTTCGGACCATGTCGCTGCGGGGTGCAATGGGTTCGGTCGGACTTGGTCAAACCTGGTCAATAGGATTAGGATGATTATTCTGTTGATTTGACAGGTTTGGGCTTAATATAGTTTCACTAATGCTATTTATGATTTCATGTATCGAGCGGTGTTATTTGATGTGTTTCTTCTCTGTGTTGGCTGCAGGACGTCGAGGCGGAGTCGTGGAGAGACACGGGGTGACCGGACTAGACGCAGGTGGCGTCGAGGTCAGAACGGTCGAGATGTGTCGAAGACGGCGTGAACTCGAGGTGGTTGCGAGTCGTGGACGGCAAGGAGCGCGGAAGCTTCCGGAAGGTGCAGGAGGGGCGAATCGGTAAATTCGCAAGGCTGCACAAGCGGGAGACGGCTCCGTTAGGGTTTAGCCGGCGTAACGGGTTGGAGACCCGTTAGCCAAGAGCTATAAATAGGTGTTGGGGGCTGCATACCCCTTCAATGGTTTTAGAGCTCATTCATCACTTTGTGTGTGTTGTGTTCCTCCCAAGAAGCATATGAGGCTCTTGGTGTTCTTGAGGATTGAGAGGGAGAGAATAGCTTTAGGAGAGAGTTTAGGGTTTACCTCTCCATGTGTGTGTGAAGGTTTTGGTGTTGTGCTCTCCATATATGAGTATGGTTTTTGAGCTGTGAGGGTTCTTAGGGCAGCACTTACTTTTCCTTTGTGTGTTCTTCTCAAACTGTTAGATGGCATGAACTGGATGTAATGAGGTTCAATATTGGCATCATTCATGTCCCTATCTCATTTGAGAAATATCTTGTTTGAGCTGTTATGATTCGTTTTCTTTCTGGGATTGGCTGTTGTCCCTTTTGCTCTCTGTTCATTGTGATTTTGATTTGAAACCTTGTTTAAAGACGAGTTTGCCTGGAACTGGGAATTCTCTCAAGGTCCTTTGACTAGTATATTCCCGAGGGCAAAGATTTAGGAGAAGTTTTCCCCACGAAATTGATTGCTACTCAGTTCCTCTGGTTCAAAATTTCTAGGGTTTTACTGTTCATCGTGAGCAGAGCAATTTCATTCTCTGGATCTCCTAGCAGAAAATTGATTTAGCCTTTGTGTTTTCTCCTCGTGAGTCTATTTCCTTTGTGATCTAAAGACTCTTGCTCAAAAGATTCAAGACACACAAGCTTCTCCGAACTCAATCTTTTTCTGCTTGTCATCTCAGGTTTCAGTCGAGTGTATCTGCAGTTTTTCGGCCAGCAGTGAGTATCATTTTGGCTGCTATTTCAACCCCTTTTTAATCTGTGCCGAAGTGCTAAGTTTTTGTTGTTCAGTTCTGCTGAAAAAGAGAAACTTTGCTTTTGCTGTTTGCTGTCCGTTTTCAGCCTCTTTTCAGACTACATGCAGTCCTGTCATTTTCAGTTTGCTGCTGCTTTCTATTTTATCTTTGCAGCTAAACTATATGCAGTCTGTTTGACTCAAAAGAAAATCAGTTGAGCTTGTGAATTTTCTTGCCAGAAAGAGAGTGATTTTATTTTTATGCTTTCCAACCGAATGATGAAGGTAGGCGAGAGCATGATCTGTCCTTCGGTTTTCTTTTGGGCATCACAAGTATATACTGTTCAGTCAGTTGTCGGACAAGAGCCTTCAATTTTTTTTGGTAGTATGACAGCCGCTGTGCTTTGCTTTCCTTCTTTACTTTTGCTTTCTCTGCTCTGAAGTCTCTGGTCGATCAGAATTAGGTTGTGCATCTTTGGTCAGCCGATTTTCTCTGCCTGTGTCTGTTTCCAGTTCTTCTTCATTTCTTTGTTGTCAGTCCAGTGGTTGAAGGTTTCAGGCAGCTGCTCTGAAGATCCTTTTCTGCATTTTCGCGGTGGAGAAGTCCCTCACTGCAGAACTGAATCAGAGCTTGGCTCTAGGTCTTCTATTGAGCCTTTCTTAGCAGAGTATTTGTCAGCCAGTTGTTATTGTCGACCTTTGGTCAGCTGTTTTGTTTTCTCAGAGAGTGTAAGTCATCTACTTCATAGCTTTTATAGCTATCGGAGAGAAGAGATCAATGTGGATACTTTGGGGAATATTTTAAAAGGGCACCATTCACCCCCCCTCTGTTGCCATTTCCGATCCTACAATTGGTATCAGAGCCGGTTAGCTCTTCCTCATAGATCGTAACCGGTCTCTAGGGCCATGTCAACGGACAAGTATTCCACCAAGCCCCCATGGACTATCCCTTCTGGAAGAGTCGGATGGAGACCTACATCCAGGCTCAGGGCTACACCATCTGGCGAAAGGTGAAGGTCCGATTTGTTGTTCCTGCCGATGAAAACATCAACGCTGGAAACATGCCTGATGTTGAGGCGAACGCTAAGGCAAGGAACATCATAATTCAGGGCCTGAGTCGTAGTGAGTTTGACCGCATATCTCATCTTTCGTCCGCCTTCGATATTTGGGCGACCCTCGATGCTTACCATGAGGGCACCACCCAAATAAAGACGGTGCGACAGGACCAGTTCAAGCGAGATTACAACAAGTTTGAAATGCTCGCTGGCGAGTCCCTTGATGAGTGTTTTGCGCGTTTTCACAAGATCTTGAGCAACCTCCGAGCCGTCGGTCTCACGTACTCCGACTCGGATAACGCTCGTCAGATGCTCACTGCACTCGATCTGCATGTTTGGGAGATGAAAGTGACTACCATCAAAGACACGACAGACCTCTCGACCTTGACTCTTGACACGCTGTACTCGCGCCTCAAGACTCACGAGATTGACATTGTCTCTCGTAGGTCGAAGTCACAGCCGATGGCCTTGGTCACCGATCCCGTTTCTTCTTCTAGTCCGTCTTCTGATTCGATTTCTGGTTTCTCCCTTGCTGCTCTCTGTGACATAACCGATGAGCAGTTAGAGCAGCTTGCGGATGAGCAGTTAGCCCTCCTAGCTCGAAGATTTTCTCATGCTTACAAGAGGAGGAGAGACAGAAAGAAAGGAGGACCTGTGATTTGCTTCGAGTGTGGTGGCCCCAACCACATTCGGGGAAACTGCCCTAAGCTAGAGAAGGGCAAGAACGACTACGGCGGTTCGGGCAAGAATGACTACACCGATAAGAACCGCAACAAGAAGCCTCCAGCTCATACGCAAGGCAAGAAGAAGTTTCACGACTTTGGGAAGGCCAAGAAGCTCTTCCACCGCGTCCTCACCGCATTCGACGATCTCGATCTCAGCGAGGTAGAGGGATGGAGCGACGACGACGGGACCGGTGATCAAGACCCCAAAGGTGGCGACGACTTCTCCGGCATGTGCTTCATGGCCCTCGAAGGCGAACTGAGCGACAGCGAGCTGTACTCCGACTCCGACGAGGTGAGCCCTACTTATGACCAGCTTAATGATGATTTCCTTAAGTTAGGTAGATTCCATGCTAAGTCTAGGGCTAGGTGTACTGAGTTAGAGAAGAAAGTAGCTAGACTATCACGGGAGCTTACCTCCCTTGATGATTGTGATACATGTTGTGCCTTGCTTGGTGATATGGAGAAATTAAGGACCTCTCATGCTAGTCTGTCTTCTGAGCTTAATATAATTAAGGTGGAGAATGTTAGTCTGTTTGCTGAGTTAGAGATGAGTAGGATAGCTGTTGCTTTACCTACTATTGTTGAGACTACTTCTTGCACCTCATGTGAGAATAAGGACAATGCTTTTAGAGGTCTTTATACCATGCTTCTGGATTTGCCCGAGTCTTATGAGAATTGCAATAATCTGAAGATGAACCTAAAACGGGCAGATCATAAAATTGCTGAACTGCAAGCTTCACTACTTGAGCCCATTGATTCATGTTTGAACTGTCCTAAGTTAACTGCTGAACTTGAATATGTATCAAAACAGTTTCAAGAAATGATTGACACTAATAAGAAAATGGCTCAGTTTGCGACTAAGGACCCTGTTAGCTCACCATGCATTAGTTGTGATAAACTAAAACTTGAACTCGTTGCTTTAAATGAAAAATGTGTGAAGCTAACTAAGGATCAACTAGTGAAGCCATCAACTGCTTGTGATGTGATTGCTAGTGTGGGGGAGAAGCCCAAGGGTAAGATTGAGACGCTTAGGAGCGTGAACCAAACTGCTAGTAGTAGGACTGTCCCATAAGAGTCGGCTGTGCGTGCACAAGCCGTTCCTTCCTCTACTGTTGGTTCTTCTTCTGCTCCCTTACCTTCTGCTGTCTCTTCTCCCCCCTACTCTTCTTGCGCCTCTCTCTTTCAGGAGTGTCAGTGCCTTATGAACACTCTCGAGAAATTTGTAGGAGGCAAGAAGAAGCTAAATCTTATTCTAGACCAATCGAAGATTTGCAAATTCAATCAAGGTCTAGGATATGATTTTCTAGAGGATGTGAGGAAACATCCACCTGCCGTGCTCAGACCCATAGCCGCAGGTGTGATCGAGGTCAAGCCGGATCAAGAAAGTCCAATTTAAGTCCGCGGGCTTTGTCCAAGGATTTCGACGACAAGGTGATTCCACCGCAGCTTGACCTCTCGGCGGCCATCTCATGCTACTACGCCTCTCAGAAGGTGAAGTATCATTGCACCTTCTGTCAGAAGGATGGACATTTGATTGACCACTTCTTCAAGCGCGCCAAGATTGCGCAAAGAGACCGTGTTGAGTCTCTTAGGCGTATTCAGGGTCAGCCCCAGACCTTGAGTGCACCTAAGACCAACACGAGGTCTAGGCTTGCTACTATTGGTAGCTTTGGGCAGCATCGAGGACTTGGTTCTTCCGAGTTTTCGTTTTCGTGCTCATGCTCCTCCGGTCGTGACTTCCGTGGCTCGAGGGTAGATCTCGCTTCCCATCGAGATGCCTACCCGCGGCGTGATCGCCTTCTTGCCGGCCGCGCCGACTCGCTCTTCCAGTAGGGCCGGACCCAAAGAATGCCTTGTGTCTACACACGACCTTCTGCTTCTTTGAGTGACAGAGAGCGTAGGGTAGATAGAGGTCAGTCGTGCTTGACTACTTCATCTGCTCGACGTGTTACTCAGTATTGGGTGCCAAAATCACTCTTGATTTATCCCAGTACTGAGACTTTACTCTCTGTTTGACTCAGGTTCACCGGGCAGGGAAGGGAAAGGTTTGGCTTGTAGACTCCAGGTGTTCACGACACATGACCGGAGATTCCCGTTGGTTTTCTTCCCTTGCCCGTGCTCCAGGTGATGAGATGATCACCTTCGAAGATGCTTCATCTGGGCGCGTCATCGCCAAAGGTACTGTGCGCGTTAATGATTCATTTATTTTGAAAGATGTTGCTTTGGTTAGTAAGCTGCAGTACAATTTTCTTTTAGTATCTCAGCTTACCGATGACGATTTCGAGGTGAGATTTAAGAAGAACAACTGCAAAATTCTTGATTCTTCGGGTAGTTTGGTTTGCGGGATTTCCCGTTTTGGGAGGATCTTTCGTGCTTATTTTTCTGAGTCTTCTACTGATCCTCTCCGTTGTTTGCTTGCTTCTGAGTCCCGCGACCTTTCCTTCTGGCATAGGAGACTTGGTCATATTGGATTTGACCATTTGACCCGAGTTAGCGGCCACGATCTCATTCGTGGTCCGCCAAACTCAAGATAGTCAAAGATCTTGTTTGCGCTCCATGCCAAGCACGCGGAAGATGGTTGCCGCTTCTCATCCTCCGGTCACAGCACTATGACCGATGCACCGTGGCAGCCGCTCCACATGGACACGGTTGGACCAAAGTGCGGTCGGCAGGAGGAAGTGGTACGTTCTTGTTGTGGATGATGACTACTCGAGGTACTCTTGGGTATTTTTCTTAGCCTCGAAGGATGAGACGTTTACACATTTTCGAGGTCTTTTCGGTGAGCTTCTCGTTGAGCTTCCGGTGCCTTGCGCGATCCGCAGATGACAATGGCACGGAGTTCAAGAATTCCTACTTTGAGAGTTTCTACGTTGAGACAGGTGTAGAGCACCAGTTCTCTTCTCCGCACGTCCCACGAGAATGGCGTCGTGGAGAGGAAGAACTGCACCTTGGTCGAGATGGCGTGACAATGCTCGATGAATACTCTACACCACGGAAGTTTTGGGCTGAGGCTATAGCCACCGCGTGCCATGTTTCAAACAGAGTTTTTCTCAGGGCACACTTGCACCACACCTCTTACGAGTTGAGATATGGGCGAAAGCCCAGTGTTTCTCATTTTCGTGTGTTTGGTTGCAAGTGCTTTATTCTGAAGTGCGGGAACCTAGACAAGTTTGAGTCACGTTCTTGTGGTGGGATCTTTCTTGGCTACTCGACTTCTTCGCAGGCCTATAGGGTCTGGAACTGCGAGTCTAGTCTGGAACTCCGGGGACTAGGCCCGATATCTCAGGTTCTCTAGAGCAGTCCGAGACCATCTTCGTGGATGATGAGGACGATGGAGACGAGAGATGTCTACCTGATCCAGTCCCTCATCCACCCCTTGAGGTGCCTTCTTCCACCACACCTCAAGGTGATCGCCCATGCCTCTGCCTTCCTCCTCGGAGCTAGTGGCCTGCTCTGCCCGTCACTCATGAGGTAGAGGCCACTTCTTCATCTCATCCTCGACCTCCTAGGCAAATCCAAAATCTCATCCTTCGAGGCGGATCATTGAGACCTTTTGAGCGAGTTACTCGCTCAAAATCTAGCATGTCACTCTTTTGTCTCCATTCTGCTTATGTTGCTTCCTTCGAGCCCAAGGAGATTTGTCATACTCTATCTGACGAGTCTTGGGTTAATGCCATGCATGAGGAGCTAGAGAGTTTCGAAGAAACAAGGTGCGGACGCTTGTTGAGCCCCTCGAGGTCACAATATCATTGGGACCAAGTGGGTGTTCAAGAACAAGCAAAGTGAGGATGGGGTAGTCATTCAAACAAGGCTAGACTGGTTGCTCGTGGGTACTCCTGTGTTGAGGGTCTAGACTTGAGGAGACCTTTGCCCTGTGAGCGGACTTGAGGCCATTAGAATTCGCTTGCCTTTGCGGCTTCTAAGGGTTTCAAGCTCTACCAGATGGATGTCAAGAGTGCCTTTCTCAATGGCTTTATTGAGGAAGAAGTCTATGTGAGACAGCCTCGAGGTTTCGAGAACCCCAAATACCCTAATCATGTCTACAAGCTTTCCAAAGCACTGTATGGACTTAAGCAGGCCCCTAGAGCTTGGTATGAGAGGCTTAAGTCCTATCTATTGAGACATGATTTCGAGATGGGTAAAGTTGACAAGACCTTGTTCATTCGCCGCCAGGCAATGACCTTCGCTCGTCAAATTTATGTCGATGACATTATCTTTGGCGGATCTTCTCATGCTCGGTTTCACAGGTTCTCGGATGTCATGAGCACCGAGTTTGAGATGAGCATGATGGGTGAGTTGACTTTCTTCCTTGGCTTCCAGATCAAGTAGACTCGGGAGGGTACCTTCTTGCATCAAGGCAAGTACACCCGTGATCTCCTGAGACGTTTCGACATGAGTGATGGAAAGCCAGTGTCGACTCCGATTAGCCATCGACCGTGTTCCGCTTTTTTGCGATAACACGTCTGCGATTAGCATTACTAAGAACCCAGTGTAGCACTCTCGGACCAAGCACATTGATATCAGATATCACTTTCTTCGAGACCATGTAGAGAAGGGTGACATCGTGCTTCGCCAGTGAGAGTGACCACCAGTTGGCTGATATCTTCACCAAGCCTTTGGATAGCACGAGGTTTTCAGCTCTGCGGGGAGAGCTTGGGGTGGTGTGTCCTTATGGACTATTGTGAGGGGGAGCTTTGGGCTTTAGTGCTTTATCATATTAATTATGCTTCTGTCTCCTTACTGTTGCATTGCATCTGTGGGTGCATTGGGTTTAGTCCTTCCAGCATAGGTTAGAGTGTGTCTCTTGCTGAGTTGCTTAGACTTCTTACTCTTATCTTGTGCTTCCAGGATAGCTGTTTCTTATCTCACTAGGTTGAGCTCACTCACTTCTTGTAGGCTCTAGCGAGGGTTGGGCCACCCTCGGGTAGACAGGGTACGTGTTTGCTCTCTAGTGTGTGGTTTCCCGTCAGCTGATAGTCCTGGAGTCATATGGGGTAGATGAGAGTCAGTCTGAGCCATAGTATCCTCTATATCTTATCTATGCTTTAAGGACTGCCTGTTTATCTTTCTTTGCCAGCTTCTCATTTTTATTGCTTTGGTTCAGGGGGAGTTCATTTGGGAACTTCTAGATCTTAATATTGACATAACTCAACTTGAACTAAAAGCTGCATCACATGTTGAGGGGAGTGGATTTTCTGCATGTCATTTTGCATTGTAATATAACCTCATGGAGCCTTGATTATTATCCATTGATGACATGTTAAAATGCTTTACACCTTGCCATGACTTGTGCTTATTTGCTAGATTTATCATGACTTCATATGTGTAGACTAGCTTTTGCCATGATAAGTTAATTAAACTTGCTCAATTTAAACTAAAACTTGTCATGTTAGCACTCAAGATTAGTCTTTCTTGAGCTATCCTTTTATGATCCATGCCATGTCAAATAGGCTGAGTCGAACGTTGAAACTCTATTGAGCCTTAGATTGAGCTGTTTTAGTCTTTTGATGATGCATAGGTTAGTACAATCATTTCAAAAGAAAAAAGATCTCTTTTGTGCGAAAAAACTGATCTCACAAATTCTTTCTCATGAGACGGCTTGCCATTGCACTAAGCATGAACTCAGGGGGAGTTTTGGATGACCAAGATCATTTCCTTAAGCTTTTCGCTTGGAATGATCGCATAAGGCTTGAGATCTAGCACAAGACTTAACAAAATCTGGTTGGACATGACCATAAGTTTCAAAAGAGAAATATGTCATTTGTGCTCAATTTGCTTAAGTTACAACAGAACAAAGTACTTGAACCAATGTGTCATTTTTTAGCAAAT
The DNA here is from genome assembly GCA_036346245.1 of Bonia amplexicaulis. Lineage (NCBI taxonomy): Eukaryota > Viridiplantae > Streptophyta > Magnoliopsida > Poales > Poaceae > Bonia > Bonia amplexicaulis. Next base: position 9,744,045 of record CM070744.1, on the reverse strand, counting down.
AGCACTCTATTTGGACTCAATTTTAGCTTCTTGGTTCCGCTTAGCTTATTGACATGGCCTGCATCATCCTTGGATGTCTCTAGCTAAGACTTTGTTTATTGATGACTTGACATGATAACAAATTGCACCACATTTCAGATTGTCATCTCTTTGGTTTAGCTAGCATATACATATTTTGTCATGATCTAAATAACATATTTATGTGTTATGGCTTGATGTAATCCTTATGGTCATTTTGGATAATTCTCATGGCTCTAAATGATTAGAATAATCAAACTTCAGCCATTTTATCCTTTTTCATGACTTATTCTCCTTCTTGCATTCTTGATGTGTTTATTAACCAAAGGGGGAGAATAGTGGTAGAAAAAGCCATTTTGGGAGCTTTGAGGAAAACTTGTTATTTCTTTTGCTCCTTCTGTCGACATGGTTATTAGCTTCATTCTGTTTCTTTAGGACCATGTTGGACTCTTCAAACCAAACTTTTATGCCTTTTTCGTGTTTGTCAATATACTCATCAAGGGGAGATTGAGAGACCACGTGAGAGGTCCTCCCGGTTGTGGTGAGTAATTGACAAAGTGTGCGGTTTGCGCTTTGGATCACCGTCTTTGCTCCGAATTTTCGAACTACCGCAGCTGTGTTCAACGGTACTACCTACGGCCGTACTTACTCCTACCGGAGAGCGGAACTACCGATTGTCTTGTGAGCAATGCACGTCGGGGCATAAAATCTGGGTTTGGTTTGATCATTGTGGTGATTATGGTTTATGGTTATTCCATTATCTCGAGCGGTGCTATGTGATGTGTTTCTTGTCTGTGTTGGCTGCAGGACGTCGAGGCTGAGTCGTGGTGAGACACGGTGGACCGGACTAGACACAGGTGGCGCTGAGGTCAGAACGGTCGGGATGTGTTGAAGACGGCGAAGACTCGAGGTGGTTGCGAGGCTTAGACGACAAGGAGCGCGCAAGCTTCCCGGAAGGTGCACGAAGGGCGAAACGGGAATTTCGCAAGGATGCACAAGCGGAGACGCAGCTGTTAGGGTTTAGGCGGGCGTGGGGTTGGAGACCCGTTAGCCAAGGGCTATAAACAGAGAGGGTGGTGCATGCCCTCTAGGCATTCCAAGGGAATTGAGAGAGAGCTAGGGTTTGCTAGAGTCAAAAGAACCTTTGGAGAGGTTGTTTTGTTTTAGGCTTTAGTGGGTGAGAGTGGTTGTGGGCAGCAGGGTTTGCCTCCCACGTCCTCCCTCCTCTCTGTGTATGCCTCCCGAGAACTAGGGAGAGTTCTTGGTGATTTTGAGGATTGAGAGAGTGGAGATGAGTTGAGAGTCTTGTAATCCTTCTTCTTGTTCGAATGTACATGCGTATCGGGACTCCCTTGTACTCATCTTTTGATTTGGAATGAAAATCTGAAGTTTTTCATATGTTCGTGCTCTCTCGCTCTTCGTTTCTCCTTTTGAGCGATTTCTTGATTCTCGATTTCGTGTTGTTTCTTGCCGGAGGTGCAAAATAGGTTGCTCTATGATGGGATAGTGCCTCAAGGTCGTTTGATTGAGTTTTCCCAAGAGCAAATCAAGTTTAATTTTAGATTTGGTGTTTTGAGGCCTCCCTGTTCATTTTAGGGTTTTTGGAAAAATCTCGTTCCTGTCTTTGTGATGGCATGAAAGTTGGCTAGTAGAGTCCAGTGGCTATTGCTAACATACCCTCAAAGTCTCTTGGCCAAAGGATCAAAGATTTGTTGGAATTTTGGATTTTTGGACAACCCTCTGTATTTTTCAAGTTTTTATCTCTTCTTTTGATTCTCTAAGGAAATCTTGAAATTGGTTCTTGGCTTTTCCTTCTGGGAGTATTTCCTTGCTATCCTAAAAGTTTCCAAAGCCAAGAATCCAAGAATCTTGCGAATTTCTCGATTTCATTTCTGCGTCTTGTTCTTGGTGCGGTACTACCTCTCCTCGAGAGGTACTACCGCTCAAAGGTACTACCACATTTTCAACAGCGGTACTACCGCTCAGCGGTACTACCGCTCATATCAGCGGTACTACCGCTCGCCGGTAGAATAGCCCGAAATTTGCTTTTCTTCCTGGATTTGATTTGATCTTCCAATCTGTGTTTTCCAGTGAGTTTCTATCTGCTGTGTGAGTACTTAGGGGGAGGATTTTAATTTTTAGAGGCACCATTCACCCCCCTCTGTTGCCATTTCGGTCCTACACAGTTGGACCAGCTCGAGTGCAGTCAGCAGGAGGGAAGTGGTATGTTCTTGTTGTGGTCGATGACTTCTCGAGGTATTCTTGGGTGTTTTTCTTGGCCTCGAAGGATGAGACGTTTACACATTTTCGACGTCTTTTCAGTAGGATTTCTGTTGAGCTTCCAGGTGCCTTACGAGCGATCCGCAGTGACAATGGCACGCAGTTTAAGAATTCCTACTTCGATAGGTTCTGTGGTGAGACAGGTGTAGAGCACCAGTTCTCTTCTCCGCACGTCCCACAGCAGAATGGCGTCGTGGAGAGGAAGAACCGTACCTTGGTCCAGATGGCCAGGACGATGCTCGATGAATACTCCACACCGCGAAAGTTCTGGGCTGAGGCTATAGCCACCACGTGCCATGTCTCAAATCGAGTTTTCTCGAGCACACGCTTGCACGCACTTATGAGTCGAGATATGGGCTAAATACCGGTGTATCTCATTTTCGTGTGTTTGGTTGCAAGTGCTTTATTTTAAAGTCCGGGAACCTGGATAAGTTCGAGTCACGTTCTTGTGATGGGATCTTTCTAGGCTACTCGACTTCTTCGCGGGCTTATAGGGTCTGGAACTATGAGTCTAGTAAAATGGTAGAGACCTGTGAGGTGACCTTCGACGAGGCCAGTCCGGGGACTAGGCCCGATATCTCAGGTTCTTCAGAGCAGTCCGAGACCATCTTTGTGGATGATGAGGACGATAGAGACGAGGGTTGTCTATCCAATCCAGTCCCTCATCCACCCCTTGAGGTGCCATCTTCCACCGCACCTCAAGGCGATCAGCCCATGCCTTCTGCCTCCTCCGAGCTAGTGGCTCTGTTCCTACCTCGTCACTCACGAGGTAGAGGCCACTCTTCATCGATCCTGGACCTCTAGACATATCCGAGCTCATCCTTCTAAGCAGATGATTGGAGACCTCTTTGAGCGAGTCACACGCTCAAAGTCTGGCATGTCACTCTTCTGTCTCCACTCTCCTTTTGTTGCCTCATTTGAGCCCAAGGACATTTATCATGCTCTATCTGATGAGTCTTGGGTAAATGCCATGCATGAGGAGTTAGAGAATTTCGAGAGAAACAAGGTCTGGTTGCTTGTTGAGCCCCCACAAGGTCACAATATCATTGGGACTAAGTGGGTGTTTAAGAGCAAGCAGAGTGAGGATGGTATGTTTATTCGAAACAAGGCTAGACTAGTAGCTCAGGGGTTCTCTCAGGTTGAGGGTCTAGATTTCGAGGAGATCTTTGCCCCTGTAGCTAGACTTGAGGCCATTAGAATCCTGCTTGCCTTCACAGCTTCTAAGGGTTTCAAGCTTTACCAGATGGACGTCAAGAGTGTCATCCTCAATGGCCTTATTGAGGAAGAAGTCTATGCGAGACAGCCTCCTGGTTTCGAAAACCCCAAATACCCAAACCATGTCTACAAGCTTTCCAAAGCGTTGTATGGATTTAAGCAGGCCCATAGAGCTTGGTATGAGAGGCTTAAGTCCTATCTGTTGAGTCATGGTTTCGAAATGGGTAAAGTAGACAAGACCTTGTTCATCCACCGGCATGGCAATGATCTTCTGCTCGTCCGGATTTATGTTGATGCCATCATCTTTGGCGGATCCTCGCATGCTCTCGTTTTCCAGTTTTCCGATGTCATGAGCTCGGAGTTTGAGATGAGCATGATGGGCGAGTTGAGTTTCTTCCTTGGCTTCCAGATTAAGCAGACTCAGGAGGGTACCTTCTTGCATCAGGGCAAGTACACTCGAGACCTCCTGAGGTGCTTCGATATGAGTGATGGTAAGCCAGTGTCCACTCCGATGACTACATTAGTTCCACTCGACCCAGATGAGGACGGCGAGCTAGTTGATCAGAAGGAGTATCGTAGTATGATTGGCGCCCTCTTGTACCTCACTGCCTCAAGACTGGACATACACTTCTCCGTGTGTCTTTGTGCTCGGTTTCAGGCTTCTCCTCGCGTATCTCACCGTCAGGCGGTGAAGCGCATCCTTCGGTACCTTCGAGCTACCATTGAATATCGTATCTGGTACTCTTCCTCTTCGTGACTTTCCTTGAAAGCCTACTCGGATGCAGACTTTGCTGGCTGTAGGATAGATAGGAAGAGCACTTTGGGAACTTACCAATTTATTGGCACTTCTCTTGTTTCCTGGTCCTCTAGGAAGCAGTCCAGTGTTGCGCAGTCCACCGCAGAGGCCAAGTACGTTGCTGCAGCCAGGTACTTTGGATGGCGTCGACCTTGCGGGACTTTGGGTTAGCTATAGACAGTGTTCCACTCTTTTGTAATAACACTTCTGCAATTAACATTCCTAAGAACCTAGTGCAGCATTCTCGGACCAAGCATATTGATATTCGATATCACTTCCTTAGAGACCATGTAGAGAAGGGTGTCATCGTGCTCCAGTTTGTGGAGAGTGGCCACCAGTTGGCTGACATTTTCACCAAGCCTTTGGATAGCTCTAGGTTTTCAGCTCTACGGGGAGAGCTTGGGGTGGTTTGTCCTTATGGACTGTTGTGAGGGGGAGCTTGTGCTTTAGTGCTTTACTATATTGATTATACTCTTACTCCTTTCTGACGGCTTTGCATACGGGTGCATTGGGTTTAGTCCTTCTAGCATAGGTTAGAGTGATTCTCTTGCCGAGTTGCTTAGACTTCTTACTCTTATCTTATGATTCTAGGATGCTACTTATTAGCTGGTTCTCTTCTTACTAGGTCGAGCTTACCCACTGCTTATAGGTTCTAGTGAGGGTTGGGCCACTCTCGGGTAGACAGGGTACGTGTTTGCTCCTTAGTCTGTTAGTTGTCCAGTTGATAGTCCTGGAGTCATATGGGGTAGATGAGTGTCAGTCTGAGCCATAGTTGTCTCTATATCTTGTCTATGCTTTAAGGACTGCCATTCTTGATTTCTTTGCCAGCTTCTCGTCTTTATTGCTTTGGTTCAGGGGGAGTTCATTTGGGAACCTCTAGATCTTAAAATTGACATAACTCAATTTGAACTAAAAGCTGCATCACATGTTGAGGGGGAGCTGGATTTTCTGCATGTCATTCTGCATAGTAATATAACTACATTTGAGCCTTGATTATTATCCTGTTATGACATGCTTACAGTGCTTTACACCTTGCCATGACTTGTGCTCATTTGCTACATTTATCATGACTTCATATGTGTAAACTAGCTTTTGCCATGATAAGTTAATCAAACTTGCTCACTTTAAACTAAAACTTGTCATGTTAGCACTCGAGATTAGTCTTTCTTGAGCTATCCTTTTAGATCCATGCCATGTCTAGTAGATTGAGTTGAGCGTTGAATCTCTATTGAGCCTTAGTTTGAGCTGTTTTAAGTCTCTTGATGATGCATAAGCTAGTACAATCTGTTAAAAGCAAAAGATCTCTTTGTGCGAAAACCGATTTCACCAATTCTTTCTCATGAGACGGCTTGCCATTGCACTAGGCATGAACCCAGGGGGAGTTTTGGATGACCTAGACTATCTTCTTAAGCTTCTTGCTTGGAGTAGTCGCATAAGGCTTGAGATCTAGCACATGATAAAAATATTGGTTGGAAACGACTACGTTTCAAAAGAAAAATGTCATTTGTGCTCAATTTGCTTAAGCTACTAAAAGAACCAAGTACTTGAACCAATGTTTCACTCTTGAGCGTATATCACTCTATTTGGACTCAATATTAGCTTCTTGGTTTCGCTTAGCTTAATTGACATGGCTTGCATCATCCTTGGATGTCTCTAGCTAGACTTTGCTTATTGATGACTTGACACGCTCACAAAATGTACTACATTTCAGATTGTCATCTAATTGTTCTAGCTGGCCTATACATATCTTGTCATGATCTAGATAGCCTTTTATTGAATTATGGCTTGGTATAATCCTTTATGGTCATTTTGGATAATTCTCATGGCTCTAAATGCTTAGAACAATCAAACTTCAGCCATTTCATCCATTTTCATGACTTATTCTCCTTGCATTCTTCATGTGTTTATTGCCAAAAGGGGGAGAATAGGGTTTTACTGTTCATCGTGAGCAGAGCAATTTCATTCTCTGGATCTCCTAGCAGAAAATTGATTTAGCCTTTGTGTTTTCTCCTCGCGAGTCTATTTCCTTTGTGATCTAAAGACTCTTGCTCAAAAGATTCAAGACACACAAGCTTCTCCGAACTCAATCTTTTTCTGCTTGTCATCTCAGGTTTCAGTCGAGTGTATCTGCAGTTTTCGGCCAGCAGTGAGTATCATTTTGGCTGCTATTTCAACCCCTTTTAATCTGTGCCGAAGTGCTAAGTTTTTGTTGTTCAGTTCTGCTGAAAAGAGAAACTTTGCTTTTGCTGTTTGCTGTCCGTTTTCAGCCTCTTTTCAGACTACATGCAGTCCTGTCATTTTCAGTTTGCTGCTGCTTTCTATTTTATCTTTGCAGCTAAACTATATGCAGTCTGTTTTACTCAAAAGAAAATCAGTTGAGCTTGTGAATTTTCTTGCCAGAAAGAGAGTGATTTTATTTTTATGCTTTCCAACCGAATGATGAAGGTAGGCGAGAGCATGATCTGTCCTTCGGTTTTCTTTTGGGCATCACAAGTATATACTGTTCAGTCAGTTGTCGGACAAGAGCCTTCAATTTTTTTGGTAGTATGACAGCCGATGTGCTTTGCTTTCCTTCTTTACTTTTGCTTTCTCTGCTCTGAAGTCTCTGGTCGATCAGAATTAGGTTGTGCATCTTTGGTCAGCCGATTTTCTCTGCCTGTGTCTGTTTCCAGTTCTTCTTCATTTCTTTGTTGTCAGTCCAGTGGCTGAAGGTTTCAGGCAGCTGCTCTGAGGATCCTTTTCTGCATTTTCTTGGTGGAGAAGTCCCTCACTGCAGAACTAAATCAGAGCTTGGCTCTAGGTCTTCTATTGAGCCTTTCTTAGCAGAGTATTTGTCAGCCAGTCGTTATTGTCGACCTTTGGTCAGCTGTTTCGTTTTCTTAGAGAGTGTAAGTCATCTACTTCATAGCTTTTATAGCTATCGGAGAGAAGAGATCAATGTGGATACTTTAGGGCATATTTTAAAAGGGCACCATTCACCCCCCTCTGTTGCCATTTCCGATCCTATAGTTTCTCAGCTACATTCCCAATCACAAAAGATATGAGTGTCTAGACCCATCATTTGGCCGAGTCTATATTTCCAGAGACATCATATTTGATGAACTTGGCTTTCCTTTCTCTCGGCATAATACTATTACCAATGGTAGTCTAGACAATGTTTATTCCTCCTATTCTTCTGCAACACTTCTGCATGTACCTATATTTGCTTCTTCTCCTGTTGATACTGGCAGTACTATTAATAGATCAACTACTCTTCATTAGATGATGCACTGCAACCTTTGCTGGCTGGTGAAATTGTGCCTGCAGGTTCTTCTCTTGAGAATGCTCAGCTCTCTTCGGATTCAGCATCAGAAAGCACACCACCACCACCATCCACTACTACAAAAGAGGCTAAACTGGACGTTTACATCACAGACGGTTCCTAGAAACCGTCTATGTTGTAAGTAACACATATGGTTCATACGAATAATCGTCTATGGTATTTTTACAGACGGTTATTTATACGATCCGTCTGTGATAATATGACATCAGAGATGATTCTTATTAATACCCATCTGTGATAATTCATAGATGGTTCTTTATAAAAACCGTTTATGATAATTGCAGACATCACATGCAATTTTTTTATTTAAACTATCTATGATACTTCACAAACGATTTGTATTAAAAACCGTATGTGATAATGAAGTTATCATAGACGGTTTGTATTAAAAACCGTCTGTGATATGTTTCCTGCTTCGTAATCCCCAAAATTTCATAATCTCCCGCTTAAGTCTGAGTAGGATTTAATTTTAAAACACTTTTAGTAAAACGGGCATAACTTTTGCATACGATGTTCGTTTTCAACGTTCTTGTACTCGTTGGAAAGCTAACGACGAGTTCAATTAAAAAAAATGACCCACTTGTACTAGTTGCCCTCTAAGATCCTCAAAATCGGCCATCTTTAGCCCTAAATTTGTGTTTTAAGTTTTTAGTTTATGTTTTTGCCAAATTTTTTGATCTTCCCTTCGGAATTTGGGTTTCGCCTCAACTGCAAAGTTGTAGATCTCGTCAAAACCTTTTGAACAAGCATATATGATCCATATAAAATTTTACTATTTTATCTTTTGAGACTAACTATTTATGTTGCACCGATATATTGTCTCTGTGACGCTATTATCACCGACTATTTTTGTTATGAACTGTCTGTGATATTTCCTATTATCATGGACTGTTCTTGTTATGAACCGTTTGTGATGTTTCTATAATAGACAGTTTGTAATCCGAACGTTTGTAATGTCCCACCACGTCACCGATCCGCGGCATATCGCCCAGGATCCCGATCTCACCTGTGCATTCTCTCCGTATCGAACGGAAGGCACCGTTCTCTTCCCCACCTCTCACTCGTTATTAACCCCCTCTCCCTACTCGAAGAACCAATACCACCAGTACTACTCTAACTCGTTTGTGCGCAACAAGGGTGGGAAGGGGCTTGGTAAGGGCGACTGAAATTTCGCTTGAAGCAAGATAGAAATAAAGAAGGCAATGATAAATCTGTACTATTCTAAGTCGCCGGCATAGAAGCTGTTGATTTTGGCATAGAAGCTGAAAATGGTATTCGTTGCCTTTTTGTTTCTGCAACTTCAAATTTTTTCCACACCACTGTTTTAGATTGTAGTTTAATGAAGGATGTGTAAGTCTAGCTTGTATTAGCCTGAAATTTTTTATAGTGTAAGCATTTTTCTGAATTTGTAGCCGTGAAGCTTATCTTTATAAAATTGTAAGTGTCCTCTTGTGTATGCAGTGCTATGGGTAAACTACTCGATATCTTATGATGTTATAATGGTGGGTTCTAATATTAATGGAAATAGAATGTGTTGTTGTATTTGTTACTATATTTGCTTTTTTCAGATAATATAGTTAACATTTCCTAAGCCTAGCCGAAAAATAAAAAAAATAGGTATAGAATGAACTATCACAGACGGATTTATGGTATAAATCGTCTGTGAAGAATTATCATAAACGGTTCGAACTAGAATCCATCTGTGATGGAAAAGTATCATAGATAGTTCTATATACCAACCGTCTGTGATACTCATACATCATAGACGGTTGGTAGCTAGAACTGTTTATGATATGTGAGTATTATAGATAGTGTTTTTGTTCGAGCTGTCTATGATAGTGTTCTTCACAGATGGTTCTAGTTACAAACTGTCTATAATGTATTTATCATAAACGGCTCACAAACCGTATGTGATAACCTCTGATTATGTAGGATCGGAAATGGCAACAGGGAGGGGTGAATGGTGCCTTCAAAAATCGCCCCAAGTATTCTTACTGACTTCTCTCCGATAGCTATAGAAGCTATGAAGACGAAGAATGAGCGCTCACTGCAAATAGAAGATCATAACCGAGACAAGCCAAGAAAAGTCAAGACAATCTTCTGAAATCGAACCGAACTATCTGGGAGCAATACTTTCGGTGCACGAGTAACACCGATCGAAAATAAAATCCCAAAAACCGAGAAGGAGACAAACAAAGCTAATCGAGACCGAAAAGAAATAAAGCCAAAAAGAGATGGACAGGAAAATTGGTCGGCAAAATAGCAAACGGAGAGGCCACTAAAAATAGAAAATTGCTGCTAGAAGGAGAAAGCAAAAGCTGGAATAGGCTAAACTAAAAGACAAAGTAGTCATGAACCTTCAGTTCGGCAGATAAAATGATAGATCAGGAGCAAGCGTTTTGCCGAAGAACAGTGGCAACTTCAGAAAAAACGAACAGAGAAGAGAAAGCAAAGCAAAAGAAACATGTTAGCTAGCAGCAAACAGAAGACTCTGCAGTAGTGAACGGCTGCAGAAAAGATCTTGACTTGATCACAAAAGAAAAGCAAAAAGAAGAGAAAACAAAGAACCAAGCCAACTTAGATTGAGAAATTTTAAAACGATTCTGATACAAGAAAGCTTTCAAAGGATGTTCACTGCCATCTCTAGCTCACGAACACACTCAAAGCCAAAACTCTAAAATACTTCTAAAACCATAACTCCTCTTACAGGACTTGGAGAGCACACAAATAAAACTCTCATACACTTTCAAAGAGCTCACGAAACGAGAGAAAAGATATCTGCTTCCTATGCCTCTCACATCAATGAAAACACACACACATGGAGAGCAAAGCACAAAAAACCTCATGGAGAAAAAGGAACCCTAACTCTCCCAAAGCCATTGAATACATTCAAAGAAAAAGAACGAAGAACGGAAAAATTTCAGATTTCATTCCAATTGTAACATCCCAGCCAAACAATGGCTTAAAATGCTACCAACTTCTACCCAAAATTAAAACTTCTAATAATTATTCCAAAAGATTCGACCAAGTCTTATCTATTCAATCATTAATAGTGAATCTAGATAAACAGAAACAGTTCTATTTCCATAATAAAGAATGGAAGCGATATCAAATAGTTCTAATTATTATTACATTTAATCTCATGAATAATAAAATGATCCAATTAAACTAATCAGCCACTAAGATTATAATGACTGTCTTTATTTCTTATTGAAGGAATAGTGCACGTGCATCTGGTCTAGTCATTCATGTCCCCATGTATGTTGATCTCACATTGGTACCTAAAATAAACAAACAACAACAAGGGTGAGTCCAACGACTCGGCAAGTATAAACAGTAACAAAACAAGCATGAACATTAATCGTCAAGGTAATCATGTTTCATATGAATTTCATGCTATGCAATATGATCAAAAGTCCTTTCTCATCTCTTCGCATTTTACCGGTAATGCGGAGTGTGCATCCGTCAATGCACACCCATGCATGTACCCTCGGGTACAGGGACCAATTGCCCACACTCCACAAGTGTGGGGACCTCGGCGCTGATCACCACGTGACCAAGATCGCAATAATTCTCAAGATGATGCATATATGTGAATGTATCAACAAGATAAACAGCATTCAACATACTATGCATCAATTTAATCTCAAAATGCTATAATGTAAACAGAACATAAATAGCATTATCAACTCATAACTTTACTAAAATTCACAAGTAAAGCATTCATAACTCAATCATCACTCATATCATCCAAATCATCAAATCACACCTGCGTCTAGTTCGGTCACCTCGTGTCTCGCCACGACTCCGCCTCGATGTCCTGCAGTCAACACAGACAAGAAACACATCAAATAGCACCGCTCGATACATGAAAGCATAAATAGCATTAGTGAAACCATAATAACCCCAAACCTGTCAAATCAATAGAATAAGCATCCTAATCCTTTTGACCAGGTTTGACCAAGTCCGACCGAGCCCGTTGCACCACGCAACGACATGGTCCGAACCACCCAACTCAAACTCGACTTTCCTAAACCGATGTCAATTACTCATCATACACACGGGATGACCTCACATGGTCTCTCAATCTCCCCCTTGATGAGTATATTGACAAACACCGAAAAAGCATATGAAGTTGAGTTTGAAGAATCCAACATGGTCCAAAGAAGAAGAATGACGCTAATGACCATGTCGACAGAAGGAATACTAGAGCAACAAATAAAGAGCAAATTGTTCTCCAAAGCTCTAGAAAAATCCCAAGAGAAATCTTTTTCTCCAATATTCTCCCCCTTTTGGCAAGAAACACATCAAGAATGCAAGAAAGAGAATAAGACATGATTTGGATAAAATGGCTGAAATTCGTTTATTCTAAGCATTTAGAGCCATGAGAATTATCCAAAATGATCATTAAGGATTACACCAAGCCATAACTCAATAAAGGCTATCTAGATCATGACAGGATATGTATATGCTAGCTAAACCAAGGAGATGACAATCTGAATTATAGTGCAATTTGTGAACAAATTAAGTCATCAATGAGCAAAGTCTAGCTAGAGACATCCAAGGATGATGCAGGCCATGTCAATAAGCTAAGCGGAACCAAGAAGCTACAGTTGAGTCCAAATAGAGTGTTATATGCTCAAGAAGGAAACATTGGTTCAAGTACTTGGTTCTTTTGTAACTTAAGCAAATCGAGCACAAATGACATATTTTCTTATGAATCTTATGGTCGTTTCCAACCAGATTTTTGTTAAGTCTTGTGCTAGATCTCAAGCCTTATGCGATCATTCCAAGCGAGAAGCTTAAGGAAATGATCTTGGTCATCCAAAACTCCCCCTGAGTTCATGCCTAATGCAATGGCAAGCCGTCTCATGAGAAAGAATTGGTGAGATCAGTTTTTTCGCACAAAAGAGATCTTTTTGCTTTTAAAATGATTGTACTAACATATACATCATCAAGAGACTAAAACAGCTCAATCTAAGGCTCAATAGAGATTCAACGCTCAACTCAGCCTATTTGACATGGCATGGATCATAAAAGGATAGCTCAAGAAAGACTAGTCTCGTATGCTAACATGATAAGTTTTTAGTTCAAATTGAGCAAGTTTAATTAACTTATCATGGCAAAAGCTAGTTTACACATATGAAGACATGATAAATATAGCAAATGAGCACAAGTCATGGCAAGGTGTAAAGCAGTGTAAGCATGTCATAATAGGATAATAATCAAGGCTCAAATGTAGTTATATTAAAATGCAGAATGACATGCAGAAAATCCAGCTCCCCCTCAACATGTGATGCAACTTTTAGTTCAAGTTGAGTTAAGTCAATATTAAGCTCCAGAAGCTCCCAAATGAACTCCCCATGAACCAAAGCAATAAACAAGAGAAGCTGGCAAAGAAAACAAGAAAGGCAATCCTTAAAGTATAGATAAGATATAGAGACAATTATGACTCGGACTGACTCTCATCTACCCCATATGACTCCAGGACTATCAGCTGACGGGAAAACACACACTAGAGAGCAAACACGCACTGCTCACCCGAGGGTGGCCCAACCCTCGCTAGAGCCTATAAGAAGTGAGTGAGCTCAACCTAGTGAGATAAGAAACAACTAATATACAGTATCCTGAAGGCATAAGATAAGAGTAAGAAGTCCAAGCAACTCGGCAAGAGAACCACTCTAACCTATGCTAGAAGAACTAAACCCGATGCACCCGTATGCAATGCAAGCAGAAAGGAGTAAGTGCATAAGTAATAATGTAAAGCAGTAAAGCACAAGCTCCCCCTCACAACAGTCCATAAGGACAAACCACCCCAAGCTCTCCCCGCAGAGCTGGAAACCGAGAGCTATCCAAAGGCTTGGTAAAGATATCAGTCAACTGGTGGTCACTCTCCACAAATTGGAGCACGATATCACCCTTCTCTACATGGTCTCTAAGGAAGTGAAAGCGAATATCGATATGCTTGGTCCGAGAATGCTGCACTGGGTTCTTAGCAATGTTAATCGCAGAAGTGTTATCACAAAGGAGTGGAACACTGTCGATAGCTAACCCAAAGTCCCGCAAGGTCGACGCCATCCAAAGTACCTGGCTGCAAAGAATCAAGGCAACAACGTACTCGCCTCTGCGATGGACAGGCAACACCGGACCGCTTCCTAGAGGACCGAGAACGAGAGAAGTGCCAATGAATTGGCAGTGCCGGTGCTCTTCCTATCTATCCTACACCAAAGAAAGTCTCGCATCCGAATAGACTCTCAAGGAAAGACAAGAAGAGGAAGAGTACCAGATACCATAGTCAATGGTAGCTCGAAGGTACCGAAGGATGCGCTTCACCGCCTGACGGTGAGATACGCGAGGAGAAGCCTAAAACCGGGCACAAAGACACACGGAGAAGTGTATGTTCGGTCTCGAGGCAGTGAGGTACAAAAGGGATCCGATCATACTACGATACTCCTTCTGATCAACTGGCTCGCCGTCCTCATCTGGGTCGAATGGAACTGATGTAGCCATCGGAGTGGACACTGGCTTACCATCACTCATATCGAAGTGCTTGAGGAGGTCTCGAGTGTACTTGCTCTGATGCAAGAAGGTACCCTCCCGAGTCTGCTTAATTTGGAAGCCAAGGAAAAAGCTCAACTCGCCCATCATGCTCATCTCAAACTCCGAGCTCATGACATCGGAAACGGGAAACGAGAGCATGAGGATCCGCCAAAGATGATGTCATCAACATAAATCTGACGAGCAGAAGATCATTGCCATGCCGTGGATGAACAAGGTCTTGTCTACTTTACCCATTTCAAACCATGACTCAACAGATAGGACTTAAGCCTCTCATACCAAGCTCTAGGGGCTCGCTATGCATACAACGCTTTAGAGAGCTTGTAGACATGGTTTGGGTATTTGGGGTTTTCAAACCAGAGGTCGTCTCACATAGACTTCTTCCTCAATAAGGCCATTGAGGAAGGCACTCTTGACGCCCATCCGGTAAAGCTCGAAACCCTTAGAAGTCTGCGAAGGCAAGCAGATTCTAATGGCCTCAAGTCTAGCTACAGAGCAAAGGTCTCCTCGAAATCTAGACCCTCAACCTGGGAGAATCCCTGAGCTACCAGTCTAGCCTTGTTTCGAATAACCACATCATCCTCACTTTGCTTGTTTTTAAACACCCACTTAGTCCCAATGATATTGTGACCTTGCAGAGGCTCAACAAGCAACCAGACCTTGTTTCTCTCGAAATTCTCTAACTCCTCATGCATGGCATTTACCCAAGACTCGTCATATAGAGCATGACAAACGTCCTTGGGCTCAAATGAGGCAACGAAAGCAGAGTGAAGACAGAAGAGTGACATGCCAGACTTTGAGCGTGTGACTCGCTCAAAGAGGTCTCCAATCATCTGCTCAGAAGGATGAGCTCTCTGGATATGTCTAGGAGGTCCAGGATGAGATGAAGAAGTGGCCTCTACCTCGTGAGCTGACGAGGTAGGAACAGAGCCACTAGCTCCAGAGGAGGCAGAAGGCATGGGCTGATCGCCTTGAGGTGCGGTGGAAGATGGCACCTCAAGGGGTGGATGAGGGACCGGATCGGTAGAGAACCTCGCTCCATCGCCCTCATCATCCACAAAGATGGTATCGGACTGCTCAAGAACACGAGATATCGGGCCTAGTCCCTGACTAGCCTCGCCGAAGGTCACCTCACGTGTCTCTACCATTTTACTAGACTCGCAGCCTGCACCCTATAAGCCCGCCAAGAAGTCGAGTAGCCTAGAAAGATCCCATCACAAGAACGTGACTCGAACTTGTCTAGGTTCCCGACTTCAAGATAAAGCACTTACAACCAAACACACGAAAATGAGAGACGCTGGGCTTTCGCCCATATCTCAGCTCATAAGAAGTGCGGTGCAAGTGTGCCCTCAGAAAAACTCGATTTGAAACATGGCACGCGGTAGCTACAGCCTCAGCCCAAAACTTCCGTGGTGTAGAGTATTCATCGAGCATCGTCCTGGCCATCTCGACCAAGGTACGATTCTTCCTCTCCACGACGCCATTCTGCTGTGGGACGTGCGGAGAAGAGAACTGGTGCTCTACACCTGCCTCACCACAGAACCTCTTGAAGTAGGAATTCTTGAACTCCGTGCCATTGTCATCGCGGATCGCTCGTAAGGCACCGGAAGCTCAACAAAAGCCTCACCGAAAAGACCTCGGAAATGTGTAAACGTCTCATCCTTCGAGGGCAAGAAAAACACCCAAGAATACATCGAGAAGTCATCGACCACGATAAGAACATACCACTTTCCTCCTACTGACTGCACTCGAGCTGGTCCAACCGTATCTATATGGAGCAGCTGTCCCGGTGCATCGGTCATAGTAACTGTGACCGGAGGATGACAAGCGGTAACCATCTTGCCGTGCCGGCATGGAACACAAACCAAATCTTTGACCATCTTGAGTTTCGGACCACGAATGAGATCGTGGCGCTAACTCGGGTCAAATGGTTAAATCCAATATGACCAAGTCTCCTATGCCAGAAAGAAAGGTCACGGGACTCAGAGGCAACCAAACACCGGAGAGGATCACCAGAAGACTCAGAAAAATCGGCACGAAAGATCCTCCCAAAACGAGAAATCCCGCAAACCAGACTACCCGAAGAATCAAGAATTTTGCAATTGTTTTTCTTAAAACTCACCTCAAAGTCGTCATCGGTAAGCTGAGAAACGGAAAGCAAATTATACTGCAGCTTACTAACGAAGGCAACATCTCTCAAAATAAATGAATCATTAATGCGCATTGTACCTTTGGCGATGACGAGCCCAGATGAAGCTTCTCCGAAGGTGATCGTCTCATCACCTGGAGCTCGGGCAAGGGAAGAAAACCAACGGGAATCTCCGGTCATGTATCATGAACACCCGGAGTCTACGAGCCAAACCTTTCCTTCCCCGCCTGGTGAACCCGAGTCAAACAGAGTAAAGTCTCGATCGGGTAAATCAACAGTGATTTTGGCACCCAATCTTGAGTAACACGTCGAGCGTAAGAAGTAGTCAAGCACGATCGACCTCTATCTACCCTCGCCTCCATCGCTCAAAGAAGCGTAAGGTCCGTGAGCGCACTGTCGTTGTCGGGTTCGACCGCTACAGCAGAGCGAGTCGGAGCACCGGCAACATGCTGATCTCGCCGCGGGTAGTCATCTCGATGGAAGAAACGAGATCTACCATCAGGACGGCGGAAGTCACGACGGAAGGGAGCATAAGGACGAAAACCAGAAAACTCGGAAGAACCAAGTCCTCGATGGTGCCCAAATCCACCAACAGTAGCAAGCCTAGACCTCGTGTTGGTCTTAGGTGCACTCAAGGTCTGGGGCTGACCCTGAATACGTCTAAGAGCTGCAACACGGTCTCTACACGCGATCTTGGCGCGCCTGAAGCATCGATCGATCAAATGTCCATCCTTCCGGCGAAGGTGCAATGATGCCGCCGAGAGGCGTATAGCATGATGGGGCTTCGCCGAGAGGTCAAGCCGCAGTGAAATCACCTTACTGTCAGAAATCCCTTGGACAAAGCCCGCTGACTTGAATTTGACCTTCTCGGTCCTGGGCTTAGTCTCGATCACACCTGGTGCTATGGGTCTGAGCACGGCAGGTGGATGCTTCCTTCTGTCCTCTAGAAAATCATATCCTAGACCTTGATTGAATTTACAAATCTTCGATTGGTTTAGAATAAGATTAAGCTTCCTCTTGCCTCTTACAAATCTCTCGAGAGTGTTCATAAGGTACTGACACTCCCGAAAAAGAGAGGCACAAGAAGAGCAGGGAGGAGAGGAGACAGCAGAAGGTAAGGGAGCAGGAGAAGAACCAACAGTAGAGGAAAGAATGGCTTGTGCACGCACAGCCGACTCTGAAGGGACAGTCCTACTACTAGCCAGTTGGTTCACGTCTCTAGGCATCTCTACCAAGCCCTCCTGCTTCTTCCCAAACACACATTACAAGCGGATGGTTGCTTCTCTAGTAGGTCCTTAGTCGACTTCACACATTTTTCATCTAAAGCAATCAAGTCGATTTTAGTTTGTTACAATGATTGCAGGGTGAGCTAACAGGGTCCTTAGAAGCAAACTGAGCTATTTTCTTATTGTAGTCAATCATTTCTTGAAACTGTTTTGAGACAGATTCAAGTTCAGCAGTAAGCTTAGGACGATTCACACATGAAGCAATAGGCTCAAGCGGAAAAGCTTGTAATTCGCAATTTTATGATCCGCCTGCTTTAGGTTCATCTTCAAATTGTTACAACTTTCACAAGTCTCGGGCAGATCGAGAAGCAATGTATAAAGACCTCTAAAAGCATTATCCTTATCCTCATATGAGGTGTAAGAAATAGTTTCAACAGTAGAAGATGAAACAGGAGCTGCCCTACTCATCTCAAGCTCAGCTAGAAGACTAATGTTCTCCACCTTAATCAAATCAAGCTCGTAAGAGACTAGCATGAGAGGTCCTTAATTTCTCTATATCATCAATCAAGGCACAACATGTATTACAGTCATCACGGGAGGGAGCAGATGTAAGCGAAGTAAGCTCCCGTGATAGTCTAGCTACTTCCTTCTCCAACTCAAAGACACCTAGCCCTAGACTTGGCATGAAATCTACCTAGCTTAAGGAAAGCATCATTGTCGGTCATAAGTAGGGCTCACCTCGTCGAGTCGGAGTGCACTGTCGCTCGATTCGCCCTCGAGGGCCATGAAGCACATGCCGAGAAGTCGCCGCCGCCATTGGGGTCTTGGTCACCCGTCCCATCGTCGTCGCTCCATCCCTCCACCTCGCCGAGGTCGAGGTCGTCGAACGCGAGAGGACGCGGTGGAAAAGCTTCTTGGCCTTCCCAAAGTCGCGGAACTTCTTCTTGCCTTGCGTCTGAGCTGGAGGCTTCTTGTTGCGGTTCTTGTCGGTGTAGTCGTTCTTTCCCGAACCGCCGTAGTCGTTCTTGCCCTTTTCCGACTTGGGCGGTTTGCCCGAATGTGGTTGGGGCCACCACACTCAAGCAAATCACGGGTCCTCCTCTCTTCCGTCCCTCCTTCTCTTGTAAGCATGAGAAAATTTGCGAGCAAGGAGAGCCAACTGATTATCCGCAAGTCGCTCTAACCGATCATCGCCACGCCACGAGAGCAGCAAGGGAGAAACCGCAATCGAATCGAAGAGAGGCTCAAGAAGAAACGGATCGGTGACCAAGGCCATCGATGTGACTTCGACCCACGAGACAACGTCAATCTCGTGAGTCTTGAGGCGCGTACAGCGCGTCAAGAGTCGTGGTCGAGAGGTCCGTCGTGTCTTTGATGGTGGTCACTTTCATCTCCCAAACACGCAGATCGAGTGCAGTGAGCATCGGCGGCGTTGTTCGAGTCGGGCTACGTGAGACCGACCGCTCGGAGGTTGCTCAAGATCTTGTGAAAACGCACAAAACACTCATCAAGGGACTCGCCAGCGAGCATTTCAAACTTGTTGTAATCTCGCTTGAACTGGTCCTGTCGCACAGAAACAGGCTAACTGAGACCTGAAAAGAAATAAAGCCAAAAAGAGATGGACAAGAAAATTGGTCGGCAAAACAGCAAACGGAGAGGCTACTAAAAACAGAAAATTGCTGCCAGAAGGAGAAAGCAAAAGCTGGAAAAGGCAAAACAGAAAGACAAAGTAGTCATGAACCTTCAGTTCGGCAGATAAAATGACAGATCAGGAGCAAGCGTTTTGCCGAAGAACAGTGGCAACTTCAGAAAAAACGAACAGAGAAGAGAAAGCAAAGCAAAAGAAACATGTTAGCTAGCAGCAAACAGAAGACTCTGCAGTAGTGAACGGCTGCAGAAAAGATCTTGACTTGATCACAAAAGAAAAGCAAAAAGAAGAGAAAACAAAGAACCAAGCCAACTTAGATTGAGAAATTTTAAAACGATTCTGATACAAGAAAGCTTTCAAAGGATGTTCACTGCCATCTCTAGCTCACGAACACACTCAAAGCCAAAACTCTAAAATACTTCTAAAACCATAACTCCTCTTACAGGACTTGGAGAGCACACAAATAAAACTCTCACATACACTTTCAAAGAGCTCACGCAAACGAGAGAAAAGATACTGCTGCTTCCTATGCCTCTCACATCAATGAAAACACACACATATGGAGAGCAAAGCACAAAAAACCTCATGGAGAAAAAGGAACCCTAACTCTCTCCCAAAGCCATTGAATACATTCAAAGAAAAAGAACGAAGAACGGAAAAATTTCAGATTTCATTCCAATTGTAACATCCCAGCCAAACAATGGCCTAAAATGCTACCAACTTCTAGCCAAAATTAAAACTTCTAATAATTATTCCAAAAGATTCGACCAAGTCTTATCTATTCAATCATTAATAGCAAATCTAGATAAACAGAAACAGTTCTATTTCCATAATAAAGAATGGAAGCGATATCAAATAGTTCTAATTATTATTACATTTAATCTGATGAATAATAAAATGATCCAATTAAACTAATCAGCCACTAAGATTATAATGACTGTCTTTATTTCTTATTGAAGGAATAGTGCACGTGCATCCGGTCTAGTCATTCATGTCCCCATGTATGTTGATCTCACATTGGTACCTAAAATAAACAAACAACAACAAGGGTGAGTCCAACGACTCGGCAAGTATAAATCAGAACAAAAACAAGCATGAACATTAACTATCAAGTTAATCATGTTTCATATGAATTTCATGCTATGCAATATGATCAAAAGTCCTTCCTCATCTCTTCGCATTTTACGTGTCGCGCGAGTGTGCATCCGTCAATGCACACCGTGCACTCGCACCCTCGGTGCAGGGGACCAGTGCCCACACTCCACAAGTGTGGGGACCTCGACGCTGATCACCACGTGACCAAGACTTCAACAATTCTCGGCATGATGCATATATGTGAATGTATCAACAAGATAAACAGGCATTCAACATACTATGCATCAATTTAATCTCAAAATGCTATAATGTAAATGAACATAAATAGCATTATCAACTCATAACTTTACTAAAATTCACAAGTAAAGTATTCATAACTCAATCATCACTCATATCATCCAAATCATCAAATCACACAGATTAATCATAGCAAAGTTATACTTGCCTCAACCGTGAGACAACGAAGAACGAAAGCGTATGCGAAACCCCTAATCCGCCTCCTCCTGAATAATTAATTAATAATTACTAACATAACAATAACGGGTTTCTAGATACAAAATATCAGTAACCCCAATTACCCCAACAATTTATCTCAATTAAAATCCCCAACTCTCCTCGCCAAATCGCCCAACCACGACAAATGACTTCAAAAATCCATAACTTCCAAAGACGTAAATCCAAATTAAGCGTTCTCGAATTTCGGAAAGATAATTAAATTATCTAAATAAACTTAGTTGGGAAGCCTCTCGATTCTGCCATTTTCTACCCGACGGATCTAACCCAAAACTGCCGACAACCCAATCACACAAGCAGTCCGTAAAACCGACGAAACTCTAACTTGGCTAAATTATCCATCTAGATGGGTTAACCGGATTACCCTTGAAGACAATATGAAGAACACGACGAGGAGGAAGTACACGCCGGGATCTCTTCCGCGAACTCCTCTTCTCCTTCCTCGGATCCAAACAGTGCAATGACGGATGACGACGACGGCGCCCGGAAGGAGGAGACGTCGGGCGGCAATGGCTGGCGCGGCAGCGCGGGTGGCTGCCGAGGCGCGGCGGCAGCGCTGGCAAGCAGGTGCGGTAGGTGGCGGCGCAAGGCGGCAGCGCAGGAGGGGCGACAATGCAGGGCGGGAGGCGGCGGCTAGGCGGGGCGGTACACAGGTTAAAAGGTGGCCTCCTCCCTCTTGGGCCAAGAAAAACCCACAGGCCAAGGCCTAGGCCTGGTTTGATTAACTTTTCGAAAACCCTCAAAACTCTTTTAGTTTTCAATCTTTTCCTTCTAGGTCCCTCTCTCTATTTAATAATCAAACAAACAATTGAATAACAATTAATAAAACAATCTAGGGCATTACACCAATCAAAAGGAGTCCCCATGTGCATGGACATTAGAACAAGAGGAATGATTACAAGACTCTCAATCCATCCTCTCTCTCTCAATCCTCAAAAACACCAAGAGCCTCACAAAATGGAGAGCAAATACACAAAAACCCTCAAGGGGGTATGCAGCCCCCAACACCTATTTATAGCCATTGGCTAACGGGTCTCCAACCCGTTCGCGGCTAAACCCTAACGGAGCTGCCTCCCGCTTGTGCACCTTGCGATTTACCGATTCACCCTCCCGCACCTTCCGGGAAGCTTCCGCGCTCCTTATCGTGTACGCCTCGTAACCATATTGAATCTCCGCCGTCTTCGACACATCCGACCGTTCTGACCTCAATGCCATCTGCGTCTAGTCCGGTCACCTCGTGTCTCGCCACGACTCCGCCTCGATGTCCCGCAACAACATGCATAAGAAACACATCAAATAGCACCGCTCGATACATGAAAGCATAAATAGCATTAGTGAAACCATAATAAGCTCAAACATGTCAAATCAACAGAATAAGCATCCTAATCCTTTTGACCAGGTTTGACCAAGTCCGACCGAGCCCGTTGCACCACGCAACGACATGGTCCGAACCACCCAACTCAAACTCGACTTTCCTAAACCGATGTCAATTACTCATCATACACACGGGATGACCTCACATGGTCTCTCAGATTATCACTGATGTATAAATTTAGATAGTTCAAAAAACCGTCTATAATGACAATTTTGATCAAAAAACAGTCTATAATGACAGTTTTGAATCGTCTGTGATGACTCTTTTTGTAGTAATGATCTCATCGGTATGGCACACGTCTGAAGATTAATATTTGGCAACCAAAGAAGAGGACCGATGGCACTGCAGCTCATATGACAACCAAAACTCCAGAACATTTCAGTGAGCCTTCATCACATGTGTAGGACCGGAAACGGCAACAGAGGGGGGGTGAATGGTGCCTTTTAAAAATTCGCCCCCAAAGTATCCACCATAATCTCTTCTCTCGATTGCTAAAAAAGCTATGAAGTAGATGAGTTACACTCTCTGAGAAAATGAAACAGCTGACCGGCAAAAGTCGACAATAAAGATTGGCTGACAAATACTCTGCTAAGAAATGCTCAATAGAAAACCTAGAGCCAAGCTCTGATTCAGTTCTGCAGTGAGGGACTTCTCCACCGAGAAAATACAGAAAAGGATCTTCAGAGCAGCTGCTAAACACAATTGAAGACAGCAATCAGCCGCTGTATAGATCTGAAAATTCAGAACAGCAAGCAGCCCAAAAGAAAAGATAGAAATTGCATCTGCTGTTTTCTTCTTCTTTTTGCCGATAGCACAGGAACTGAAAACAGTGCAATCTGAAACTTAAAACTGCTACTAAAAACTGAGAACACTGTCAGCACAAAGAATGAGACTTTTAAACCAAAAGACAAGTGCTACCAAACCAGAGAATTGAATCCCTAGCCAAAGCTGTGTAAAGCAAGGAGAGACTGAAAAATAAAAAGGATTGACTGGAGAGACTTCTCAAATCAACAAAACTGGACTACAACCAAACCCTCTTATTGATTTTAGGAAGGAGAGTTTTCTGATCATGAGGACAAGCGGCAGAACTGCAGACAGAGAAAAACTGAAATGGCAAACAAAGGAAGAAGAGATACAATCAGATTTCCTGTACTCTGTCGTTCAGATTGCTGTGATGCAGCCAGGTAGAAGACTGCATACTGCTGCTGAAAATTAACTGCAGTTTTGTGATTGCTGCAGTCTGTGAATTTTCGGAGTAACCAGTCTGCTGAACCGAAATAGGAAAATGATCATATGGCTGCTGAGCTTTTCTTGACAAATAGACATGACTGCAGTCATGAAAGAAAGAAATACAACACAGACTTCAGGCCAGATTCTGCAGACAAGAAGGAAGAGCAAATACAGTAAACTGCAGTCTGACTAAGACATAATCTGCCGAAGAGACTTAGCAGCACACTGCAGAAAACAGCAGTCAAAATGACCAGAGATACTGCAGCAGTTTGTAGCTCAGTTCGGCACAAAAGAAACGGAAACTGCAGTCAAGAAGAGAGAAGACTGAAGAAGAAAGATGCAGACTAAATAGCAGAACTGGTAGCAAACAGGGAAGACTGCAGTCAGCCGAACACACGAGAGCTGAACCTACTGGCCGTGAGAAACTGCAGCTGCAGACTGCTCAACCGAAAAATGAAAACAGGAAGTCTGCAGCCTGAAAACAGCATGCAGTACAAAAGCAGACCACCCATCAAACTGATAAAAAGTCGAATTCCTGCTGGACCTCTTACCTCAAAAGATCAAGAACAAGATTTAAATAGCAGCAAGATTCCTAGAACCAGAAGAACTCAAGAAAAGAGCAAGGATTTTAGTTTTTGACAAAAACTTGTGACTTCACCAGAGAAACACCAAAACCCAAATTAATCCACAATTGTTGATCCTTTGGCCATGAGACTTTGGAGATATATTACCAATAACTACAGGACCCTTCAGACCAAATTTCAGGCCATCTTGTGAGGCGAAGCAAAAACCATGTCAAACCCTAGAAAAGAACAGGATGAACAGAGGAGACGAATATTCAAAAATTGAAATCAAGAATGGATTCTTGGGATTTTAACTGATCAATTGATCTTGAGACACTATCCCAACATAGAGCAATCCACTTTACACCTCACTAGCAAGAACCAACAAGAAATCGAAAAAATCAAGAAATCACCAAATGTGGGTATCGAAGGAAAATAAGCACAGAGAGCTAGAGACTCGAACAATTCAACCAAAAGCATCTCATATTGATATTGAGGATCATAGAGACATCCCCATACGCATGTATGTTCAAAAGATGGATTACATAGCCCTCAACCCCTCTTCTCCTTCTCTCTACACTCAAGAACACAAGGATACAGACACAGGGAGAAGCTACGAAGGAGACACTGCCCAACAGAACCTCTGTCTCTCCTACCCACTAAAGCCTCACCAACTAAAGCCTAAAGCCAAAACAAACTCACAAAGCTTCTTTTGACTATAGCAAACCCTAACTCTCTCCCAAAGCCATGAGGGGTATGCAGCCCCTCAACCCTATTTATAGCCCTTGGCTAACGGGTCTCTAACCCGTTACGCCGACTAAACCCGAACGGAACCGCTCCCGCTTTGTGCGCTTTTGCGCTTTTCAAACGCCCTCCTGCACCTTCCGGTAAGCTTCCGCGTTCCTTGTCGTCCACGACTCGCAACCACCTCGAGTTCACGCCGTCTTCGACACATCTCGACCGTTCTGACCTCGACACCGCTGGTGTCTAGTCCGGTCACCTCGTGTGTCGCCACGACTCCGTCTCGACGTCCTGCAGCCAACACAGACAAGAAACACATCAAATAGCACCGCTCGATACATGTATGCATAATAGAGTCCAAACCTGTCGAATCATCAGAATATGCATCCTAAACACATTGACCAGGTTTGACCAAGTCCGACCGAGCCTGTTACATCACGCAACGTCTTGGTCCGAACCAACCAACTCAAACTCGACTTTCCTAAACCGATGTCAATTACTCATCATTCACACGGGATGACCTCCACATGGTCTCTCAACATGTTAAAGCATTGCAGATTTCAGAGTGGTGGAGGGCCATGGATACTAAGTATGCTGCATTGCAGAAGAATAAAACGTGGTGCTTGGTACCCCCAAAACCAGGACTTAACATCATTGGGTGTAAGTGGGTGTTCAAGCTTAAACACATAGCTGATGGGAGTATTGACCGACACAAAGCAAGGTTAGTAGCCAAAGGGTTCAAACAACAATACATGATTGATTATGAGGAGTCCTTTATCCTTGTGGTGAAACATACCACCATTCGGCTGTTACTTTTCTTGGTTATTCAAAAGGGATGGAACATGTGGCAAATTGATATACAAAACACATTTCTCCATGGTGTCTTTTATGAGGAAGTCTACATGAGACAGCCCCCTGGTTTGAAGATCATGAACATCCAGATTATGTCTGCAAACTGGAAAAATCCCTTTATGGTCTCAAACAAGCGTTACGACAATGGTTTGCCAGACTAAGTGCTAAGCTTTTGGATCTTGGTTTTGTGGCCTCAAAAGCAGAAATTTCATTGTTTATCTTCCAAAACTCAAGTGTTGTCATGTACATGTTAATCTATGTTGATGACATTATTATTATCAGTCCATCAGTTCTTGCAACCGAAAATCTGCTGAAGCAATTGAAACAAGACTTTGCAGTCAAAGACCTTGACATGGTTAGTTATTTCCTAGGCATTGAAGTCAAACACACAGCTGATGGACTAGTTCTTTCTCAACACAAGTGTATATTTGATCTTCTCAAGAAAACAGAAATGTTAAATTCCAAGTCAGCCACTACACCCATGGCTGTTGGGGAGAAGCTAAAGAAATCCCAAGGCAAAGTGCTCTCGGGTAGACAAGTTGAGAAATATAGAAGTGCGGTAGGAGGACTACAATATCTAACATTATTAAGATCGAACATTTCATACAGTGTTAATAAAGTCTGTCAATTCTTGCATCAACCAACAGATGAACACTGGATGACTGTGAAGAAGATTTTGAGATACCTTAAGGGGACGACTCAACTTGGACTAGTTTTTCAATGCTCGAAGTCTTCACTTCTCAGTGGGTTCTATGATGCTGACTGGGCTGGGTGTGCAGATGACCGCAGGAGTACAGGAGGCTTTGCTATATATCATGGGACAAATCTTGTCTCTTGGAGCTCTAAGAAACAGCCCATGGTGTCAAGATCAAGCACAGAAGCAGAGTAAAAAGATCAATTGCTAATGCCACTGCATAAATCATGTGGATTCAAGCTCTTCTAGGTGAACTAAATGTCACATTACCATAAGCGCCTTGCCTTTGGTGTGATAACCTCAGAGCTGTTTATCTGACAGACAATCCTATCTTTCATGCAAGAACGAAGCATATTGAAGTTGATTACTATTTTGTCCGAGAGAGATTTGCACGCAAGGCATTGGACATCCGATTCATCTCTTCCCAATATCAGATAGCAGATGTCCTCACTAAGCCGCTGGCCGTTCAGTTATTTCAGAAGTTCAGACACAATCTGAACTTTGCTTCCCACGTTTAGACTAAGGGCGGCTGTTAGAAGTAATGGATACGAATCGTTATTTGATATGCTTGTTACAACAAATCAACCGAAGATTTTGTGTGTTATCTATATTTTCCTTATTTGAAGATTGTATTCAGTTAGCTGCAACAAAATCGCTACAATTGCGCAACTCTTGTGTCTTGTATCCGATGTACTGTTCACCATCCGAAACATGGACTCTGGTATATAAATAGAAGCAGAGCACAGCAGGCTTGATCAGTTTTGATCGGCTGCATGTACAGAACTCTTCTAAACTTTTACAAATAAAATGTTGTTCTGTTTAGGTTGTTCTCCACTGTAAAACAATTTATCACTAGACATACATGTTTCATCAAAAAATCTTCAGTTACAAGATAGTAGGAATGACCAATTATCAATAATAGCCATTGGATATACTGGATCAATGGTCCAAAGTCACTATAAAAATTCCAACGGTACGAAGGTAGGGACAATTTTGATTTGTGCTTTATTCATATGGTTATGGTTAATTGGATGAGCACATATGATCATTATAGAGAAAGACGAGGATATAATTTTGATATATAAAAACACGATTCAACTTTTGTACGCAGAAACCCACACAAATCTAGAAATTTCTTGTGGCCAGATAATGTCTTCCAGCCACATTCGGGTAGCATTTAACATGTAGTACCACTATTATTGTAAAACTACGAGACATACTAATTAACTTCAGATAGCAAGCCCTTGATAAACTTGCAGCATAGTTGGCCTGTCTTGGGGTGAAGGCTGTAGGCAGTCAAATGCGACGGAGAGAGACCGATTCACGCCATCTGCCTCATCAAGTGTGGGTGCTGGAAGACGTTTATCCAAAACATCTTCGAGATGAAGATCTTGTTCTTTGAGTGAATTTTGTAGATCTCCTGGATGTTTGCCCATCAACACCTCTAGCACCACAACACCAAAGCTATAGACATCGCATTTCTCCGTGACTAAAGATGTGTAGGACAGTTCTACATCCAACATAGAAATTAGAAACATAAGAACTAAGAATGCGTTTCAGTGCAGAGCAATGCATCTGACACATTTTGCTAGAGAATATGGTGTATGTATATACATACCAGGTGCTATGTAGCCATAGGTCCCTGCCAATGCACTCCAGTTTGATGAATCGGGTTTTAACATTCTTGCAATACCAAAATCCGAGACAAATGCTTTGTAATCAGCATCTAGTAAGATGTTTCTGCTTGTGATGTCACGATGAATTATGGGTGGGTGACAATCATGGTGAAGGTATGTAATAGCTTGAGCCACATCTCTTATGAGAGTTGTCCTTCTTTGCCAATGGAACTGGGTTGCTACTACTTCGTTGATTAAGATAGAAGCTAGATTTCCTCTTTCTATAAATTGACAAACCAGAAACTTGTACCGGGGATGAGAACAAAATCCATACAGCTTGACGATGCTACGTTGACGGATTTTTGTCAATATTTCAATCTCATGGTGAAATATCTCTTCATGCACATCTTCATCGACTGGATGCAGTTTCTTAACTGCAACCACTTGTTCGTCTTGGAGTTGTGCTTTGTAAACACGACCATATGCTCCCTCTCCGATGCAATGCTTCTCATCAAAATTTTCAGTTGCATTGACAATATCCTCGAATGCCATTTTACCATCAAAGCTCCAGACAGAGAATACATCCCTTTTGTTCACTGCATCAGTTTCTTGAGACAATTTCTTGCGCCTAATCAAAACAGCAACAACACCTGCCGCTATGGAAATAATAGCAACAAACAAAGGAACACTGACTTCTACTATCAACTTTTTATGCTTTGGTCTATTATGTGCAGGAGGCAAATAACAAGGTGACAGGCCAACAAGCTCTCCACAAAGACCTTTATTGTGGAAAAACCATTCTGCTGATGCATTGCGGATCCCTTTTGGGACAGAGCCTTCTAGGATATTGTATGATACATCAAATATTGATAGGCTTTGCATGCTTGCAATGGAAGCAGTGATAGCACCGCTGAATTGATTGTGTGAGAAGTTTACAAACATCAGCATCTCTAGCTTGCCAAGTTCTGATGGTATCGGTCCACTGAGATTGTTTTGGCTAATATCAAGCATGCTTTGCAGATTAACTAAATGGCCCAAAGTACTTGGTAGACTCCCACTCAGGCTGTTGTTGTTCATATTTAATGATAGCAGCTTGAAACAATTTCCAATTTCCTCTGGTATTGTTCCACTCAACTGATTGCTTGACAAAACAAGAATCTCAAGACTGTTAAGTTGCCCAATTTGCTTTGGGATCTGCCCAGATAGTTGATTATGCCCTAAATTCATCACGTTTAGGTTGATTAAGTTGCCAATTTCAGGTGGTATCTCCCCCGTCAACCTATTGGAGCTCAGGCTGATCCTTACAAGATTTTTTAGCTGCCCCAGCTCAGAAGGTATACCACCTTCTATCATGTTGTCCGCAAAATGGAGATATGTCAAGTTGTGACATGAGCCCCAATTTGGTGAGAGCCGGCCTACCAGTTTGTTTGACGATAAAGTTATGTGATTGAGATGTGGGTACACCCCAAATGCTTCAGTTATGTCTCCATGGATCCGATTAAAGTCAATGCTCAGGGCAGTTAGCGAACTGCAATCCCTCAAGCTCTTTGGGATCGGACCATCCAGGTTGTTGTGAGCAATTACTAAAATCTGTAGCTTTTTACCTTGGCACAAATCAGGCAAGGATCCGGTCAACTGGTTGTCAGACAATTCGATGTCAGCCAAATTAGTAAGGTTGAACAGTGCAGTAGGCAAAGGACCGGAGAGCTGATTGCTGAATAGTAGCATTTCCTCCATGCTCACCAACTTCCCAAAACTTTGAGGGATTGAACCAGACAGCTGGTTTTCGTAGGATCCAAGAGAAACCAGATTTGCCAGATTTCCAAACTCTGGTGGGATTTCTCCAGAGAGATTATTGCTGTTGATTAAAATGTTATTAAGAGAGGACATGTTCCCTAGACTTGATGGCACTGGTCCAACTAGGAAATTCACGGAGAGGTCGAGCACTTCAAGATTCGCAAGATTTCCAAGCTCATGAGGAATGGACCCAGTCAGGTGGTTACCCCAAAGAGCTAAAAAGCCCAGCGAAGTAAGATTCCTTGCACTAGAAGGAACTGAGCCGGTCAAATGGTTCTCGGACAAATCCAACTCGATCAAGCTCGAGAGCATCCCAAGCTCTATAGGGATCAGACCAGTATGCTGGTTCAGATATAGGTACAGGAGCCTAAGGTTTGTGAGGTTTCCTAGGGAGGATGGAATTGTACCATTCAGATTGTTTTGGTACAAGAATAGTTCTTGCAGGGTTTGGACTTTGCCTAGCTCTTCAGGTATAGGTCCCGACAGATGATTACCAAAAAGGTGTAGAGAGTTGAGGTTCGTCAGATTTCCAAGGGCAGAAGGCATTTGGCCAGCAAGGAGATTCAAGCTCAAATCCATATATTGGATGTGCCGAAGCTGTCCGAGCTGCCATGGGATGTTACCTGAGAGGTTATTGCCTAGGAGAGAAAGAAAAGTGAGTTTGGTAAGATTACCCAAGGCCGGAGGGATCTGACCAGTGAGAGTGTTGTTGGAAAGATCCATTCTGGTGAGCCTCCCGAGATCACCAATGGATACAGGTATCTTCCCGCTGAGCTGATCACCGGAGAAGTTGAGACTGGAAAGCGTTGAAAGAGAAGTGATGCCTGGAGGGATCGTACCAGATAGATGGCGATTGTTGCTGAGGTCGAGGTTGACGAGGTAAGGGAGGGACTGGAAGCTCAGGGTGTCCAGTTGTCCCACAAGGTTAGCGCCTCCGAGGGAGATTCCGGTGATGGCTTTCACCGTTGCTTCACTGCGTCGTCGAATGTCGCCGCAAGTGATGCCAGTCCAGTTGCATGGGTGGATGTCATTGCTCCATGTGTCCAGGTATTTGGAGTACTTGAAGGCGGATTTCCAGTGGAGAAGCGCCGCCGCTTGAGATCTCAGCGAAGTGCCTCGGCGCGGGGTGGCGCCATGGGATAGCATGAGAGCAGGGAGAAGCAGGACCAGAGTGAGAATTAGGTGCTGCAGAACTAGGGGTGTGGAGTTCTTCATGAGTACTGTTGGATATTGGTAAGGGATAGATCCAGTGAATTGATGGAATGATGGATTATCGCAAAGATATATGTATACGGGAGTGCCGTGCAGAACTTGAAGCCGTGTGTATTCGTAATTCTTGTCATTTTGGGGGTTTTTGTTGTAATCCAATAACTGTCCTCGGGAAAACAATCTCCAAAAATAGCACTTTGCTCAAATAGCCTTGCGGACTATGGGTATGTTTGGCACGGTTATGGCTTATAGTTTTTGGTTAAAATTTTTAAATTTTAACTATTTGCGACAGAGATTATAGAGAGATACTAACTTGCCATTTTAGTTAATATAAATGTTAGCCTTTTAAGATGTACTATAATTAATTTGTAGACTCCGTCTTGAGAAAATACCCCGTTTGAAAATTAGGTAATATAACAAAAAGCAAAAACCGTTAGTTTCGGTCGAAAAGAATATGCTCATATCTCCATGCCACAGTTGCAGGCGCTAAGCAAGGGGTTATTTTTTGAGATAGTTTTTCCAGGTTATTTATGAAAATAAAAACCCCAAAAATGGAAATAAAATTACTGTGTATTCAGGCCATATGGAGAGCAACCGATCGAGGTGACGCCAGTCTGGGAGGCATTGGCTCCGTTCTTTTTTATTTTTGGTTTTTTGCTTTTTGCTTGTTTAAAAGTTAAAATAAATAGGATAATTTTTTAAAGCGAATTTGCTAAATGGCTTTTCCATGTTAAAAATTGTGTACGGAATTCTCATCAGTGTCTTTGTCTTTTTTACTTTCGCTTATAGTTTTTTGCTGTAGTTTTTGGCTTTTGAGCTATCTATGAGAGAGAGTATGGAGTAATATAAACTCATGTACAGTTTTTGCCGATATAAATGAAATCTCTATAGTATATACTACAATTAATTTGTAGACCTCATCTTTAAAAGACACTTCGTTTAAAAGTTAGTTACTATAAAAAATCCAAAAAATAGCTTTCTAAAACTGTATAGAAGAGACTCAAAAGCCATCACCACAACCAAAATCAACAGCATCATGTAGTTACTTGGGCCCGCTCGTTTTGGCTTCAGCTTCTGGCTTCTGGCTTATTTTTCACTATTCATAATTTCGTTTTTTTCTGAACTTTTGGCTTTTTTTGAGCTTTTTTGTCGGTTCTTTTTTGCCGTATTCATTTGCGTTATCTGTGATGGGCTAATATTTTTTTATATTTTTTAATTTTTTTAAATTTAATTATGCTAAATAAGTCTCTGTCACCATGATTTTTTCACCACCACCACCGTGCTTTTCAGCCATAAACCATAAAAAATAAGTCAAAATGATCACCACCTGGTCAAGTTTGGAGTCGTCCTGTCACGTGTATAGACGTGCCACGATCGACAAATTTTGCCATACGTGACACACTGCAAGCCCTACATTTTGGAGCGTAGGAATGTGCTGTCCCACTGAACGTGTATGTATGTATACTCTCTAGAGGATACTATCTACTGAGCAGTACGTCTGAAAATAAGAAACAGTGGATTTGATCTGAGTTTGATCACAAAGATCGAACCTAGGCCAGAGAGACGAACACCCTCGCCTCCTCCCACGGCTATGACTCAGCCTCTTTACTTGACCTTAATTCGGGTAATGGTAGACAGACTTGTCCTGCCGTGAATTAATTAATGGCATGGATATTTATCTAAACATGTACACTAAGACCTATTGGTCTACTAGGCTCGTTAGCGTCGTTTAGTCCTATATTGCTTAGTTAGTCTCATTAGACCTTCTTGTTCTATAACAGAACGATTTCTTGAAGTAAATTCTTCAGATAATTTTCTGAGCTCAAAACTGTATGAGTTGTCTATGTTGATGTCTCCGCCATCTACAAAAAGCTATTAATCGTAGCCTAAAATAACAGAGCCATTGCAATTACTTGGTCAAGTTTGGAGCATCGGCCCATTCATTTCAGTTTATGAATTATAAATTTATTTAAACAAACAAACAGGATGGCTTCTCCCCCGCTGTTTCGAAGCAGTTTATTAGGACAACCTTTTTGAAGCGGCTTATCGGCATTCGATTCATTAGCATAAACACTCGTGCCTTAGCTAAAAGCTATCAACTGCAGCTATAAGCCATAAGCTATAACACAAAAGAACGCACCCTGTAACATATACTGCTTCCAAGAGCAGTTGAAAGTAAGCAAAAAGAAAAAAAAAAGTAGATCTTGGTGATTGTTGTTGTTTAAAGCGGCTGAATCTGTGTTTTGCCACCAAATTGCTATACTGTCGTGAGATAAAATTGGATTATGGAAGTCCCTGTTCGCTAGTATTCCAATTCACAGTACCACACACCACATAATTCAGAACAAATTAATATTACGGCCTAGTTTTGCACCTCGTGGGATCAAAGTGAGTTGGGCATGAACTGAAAGTGTAGGTAGGTATAAGTCTCAATAAATCAGTGACCACGCTAGTAACAGATTTGTGAATCAAATAGCTCTCTGAATAATGAAACCCTTTCGTGTGTGACTCCCAGGAAAGAAGTTAGCTTTCATACTCCCATTTGCATAGCTAGGTCGGAAAATTATGGCAAACCCAGACAGCCTTCTCATGAGTTTTGCCAAGAGTATCTTCTCATGGCTGACATGGGTGACCATTCCGCATAAATTTCATTATCTACTTAAGCCCAAACCATGTGTTGGTTCACGTCGAGGACACGTAACCAAGGCGGGTCACGTCGAGGACACGTAACCAAGGCGGGTCACGTCGAGGACACGTAACCAAGGCGGGTCTCACGGCGAAAAGGCGAAAAGACGACGCATCCTTTGGACCGCGGAAAACAGTTTTTCCAACACTGACGGTTTGATGTGAGTCAAAATGGTCACGCCAATAATAATGCAGCGTAGCAAGGTAGCTGTCACGGTTGCATTGGTATTTGAACTTCTCGAAAAAATGGGCTTCTTCTCACATGGACTTGTGTCTTCCTGACGCCTTCCTTTCCTACTATAGACATTATGGTCATATACAGCAATGGCACTCCTATAATTCTATAAAAAATGGTCAGTTAAGACCCGTGTAACATTCCAAAAAGAAAATTATTGCAATTTCGAAAATTATAACATTTTTATTGTTTTCCAGTGTATCTCAAAAAATTTGGCGTTATTCGAATTTCTCGAGTTGGTTTCTTGCTAAAAACCCGATTAATAAAAATACAAACCTTTGAATCAAGAACCAAAATTTAAAGTTTGAAATTAGAAAGTCCAAATCCCCTTGGAAGCCTTGATTTCAAATTTAAATTGAAATCTGGGTATTCAAAACAAGAATAGAAATTGAAGATCAATATAAAATCCTTCCATCCGATTTTCATATCTGAAAAATTCAACTTTGGAAAATTAAGAAGGATTTCGCAAAATTCGAACAATCTTAAAATTAAAATGTTGAAATTCAAAAATTGAACCAAGATTCCAAATTCAAAAATCTAATTGCAAATCCAAATTCAGAAATTCTTTAAAATCACCAAAATCTCTCTTGGGCCCAGCCCAATTCTTTTCTCCCTACCGATCCTTTAATCTTTTCGCCCATCCGCCTGCTTCTCCTTCTCCCTGTCATTGGCCCACCGATGCCCCTGCTTTCTTCTTCCTCCCGCTTCTTCCTCCTCCGTCCTCCGTCCCGTCGCCAAAGCCAGCCCACCTCCATGCCGCTCCTCGCACCGCCCACCCCGCCCGCCCGATTCCGCCCATGGTTTTGCGCACCGCCTGGTTTCCCATCACCTCCGTGCTGCCTACCCCTACTACCGCCTCGCTGCGCCTCCGCTAGCCCCTGCGTGCTTCAATGCCGCTGCCCGGCGTTACTCCTCGGCGAACCACCGAGCGCCTTCAAAGCAACCGCGGATGACTACCTCCCCCTACGCCTACCCTGTCTTCAATGGTGCCGCTGCCCCTGCCCCGGCATTACTCCGTGTTACCCCACCCTAAATGAAGTTCAATCACTCTCCTTCCTCGCCTATAAGACACCCTGGACTCGCCTCTTCCTCCCTCCTCCTTCTCCTCCCTCAGACCGAGCTCAGCTCGAGCTGATTCTATGTGCGCGCCACCGGCCACCACCTCTTCCCGGTCACCTCCGGCGAGCATTTCGCAAATCACCCGCGTCACGGCGCGCCCCTTTACGTCCACTGCCTCTCCTCACGGTTAATTGGAAAACCGAAGCCTGAGCACACCGCGTCCTCTCCCTCTTCGCTTCCGGCCGGCCGCTACCATTTCCACCGCCGCCTCCTCCTCGGTCAACCCCAGGCTGATTCCTCGTGGTGAGGGCATCTCCTTGGTGCACTGGAGCTCCTCCGACTTTCGGCCGACGCCCTCCACCACCCGAGCTCTCGCGCCGCGGAGACCCGACCGCGCCGCTGCCGGTGCTCGACGCTCTCTTGACCTCTCTCCGGCTCCACCAACGCCTGGTGAGTTCCCATGGCCCAACCATGCTCGTGCTCACCCCACCGCTCTCCTTTCTCTCCGCCACCGGCGCCCAACCGCTCCCTCACCCGCCGCCTTCCATCACCGTCGGCCGACCATCGTGTCTCCCGTCCGCCGCCTCCTCGAGCTTCCTTGTCGCCTGGGCAACTCGTTTTGCCGGTCGCCGTCGCCTCCCGGCCGCTCCTCGCCGCAACGCCGCCCCGCTCCAACGCCACCCCAGCCCCCCTATTTTCCTCCACCTGTCCTCTACTGCTTTCACCGCCGAGCCGCTCCTCCTCTCTGTATTTGTGTGACAGTGGCCCCTTTGGATAAATCATGATTAAGGAACATTCATGTTAATGAAATAGTTTGTGAATAAAAAAGGGAATAGGAAATTAATTATGAATTCATAACAAAAAAAAAGATTTATGAAACTAAATTAGAAACTTAACTTTGGTTAATTTAATTATATGCCAATCAAGATTTATTGGTTAATCCTCATGTACAAGATTAATTAAAGTAAGCCTATACCATGAACTCTTTTTCTAGTACCAAGAATATTAACATGAGGTTAATCAAATAATGATAATGATAATAAGGTTAAAATATTTAGTCATGAAGCTTGATAAAAGATTTATACACATTTCATCTTGTCTAGGTCCATGACAACTAAGAAAATGGCAACAAAGATAGTTAATATAATAATTTGAATAAATGCATCAATGGTGACACTTCAACTAAGGAGAATTTGAAACTACCCTACTTAATAAGTTTATCTCTCAAAAATAATTTGCATGCCACCTAAAATATCAAGCATGGTCTGCTCATCTGTAAAATCATGCCATCTCTCTTTTATTAGTGCTTAAAATAATTATTGATGAAGTCCTCAATAATTACTTGTAAAATGTAAAAATTTAAATTAACAGTTTCCTCATCTATAATTAATAAACATTAAAAATAAATGAGAAACCATTAGTCTTTGTCTCACGCCTAAATCTCCAATCATTATCTCAGGATTTAAATCTAATGGTCGAGAATAAGTAATAATGAAAGAAATAGCTTTATCAAGAAGGTTCCTGTTAAGTTCATAACTCACCCATCCAATAAAAGGCAGACCGATAATAATAGATTGGTATATCAATAAAATAATCAATCATGTCCATAATAATAACTGGTTAAATGATTAACATCATACTTTAATCAAGTTATTAAAAAGATTGGCTCATTAAATTAGCAGTCGCAGACTCAGATAAGTATTGCATCTTGAAATATCAAATCAAGACAAGTAATTAAAATCGTACTCATCTCCTGTAAAACTCTCTCATCCTAAGAATCGCAAAGTTCTGTTCTTCTTTACTATCTTCGATAACCTCTTTTATCTGTTCATAAGTCTTGCTTGACTCATGGAACTTCCTTGATAAATGTAAATCAATTAAGAGAAAGTCATCAAATAAAAGAGCGAGCCTCACCTTTCCCCAATCGGCTATGTTTGGCCACATTCTTTTCCGAAGTGGATAAATTCCTGTAGATACTTCTTCACTTTTGATCCCTCGTTATCCTAAAATTTTCCCTCCCGGTAAAGCTACTCAACCAACTCGTTCTCTTGCTCAAATCCAGCTACCGCTGTGTCGACAACACACTAATCCGAATCATCTTTTTATTCTCAAATCATAATAAATGTATAATTTAAATTAAATTGGACATTTAAAGTGTTTGGATTTATTTGGTCTTTCTTTTCTTTGCCGCGTTAGAATCTGAAGACTCGACGAGGCGACACATTCGAACAGGATCAAGACTTGGGTAAGAGCTAGTACCAGTAAATTAAGATCACTGACTGAGCAGACTTTGAGTTGGGTCAAGGCCGTAGTAAACCAAGTAAGGCAAGTCATCACTTTGATCATATTGATCCTACCTTTTTATGTAAAAAATTATGTTCCTTTAAATTATCAACTTGCATGCCTAATTTACTATGTAAATGTATGTCAAAGCTTAAGGTAGCTATATGCCTACTTGATGTTGTATTAAATTTAATGTGCCATTCCTTGACACTTGAATCACTTGATCCTTGTCACCATAGATATTAATGATAATCTTTACTAGCTATAGATTACATTAAAATACGATGCTACTTGGTCAAGTCCGTATGCTAGTTGCTCTGATCTTCAATCTTTAAAACATAAGAACTTGTTTTGGAATAGTCATGGGATGTACGTGGCTAAATATTTTGATACAACTGTTTTATGCTTCTTAAAATCCTAAAAACCTACTATACCTGTCTGGGCGGAAGGTAAGGGTGGATAGTGCCGATGTCGCACGAGAACCCGTGGTTTGTGGTAAGAACCGCCTGGACAAATTAAGGACTGAATCTTGTGATGACCTCCTCGTGTAAAATAGTACAACCACAAGTCTATATAGGTACGACCTAGCTGAGTAACTTGCAAAGGTTTAGTTCAGATATCACTAGTGGTAAGTGGGTGCCAGGGCATACTAGTTTACTCACAGTGAGGCACATGGATCTACTGTACTCATACGGCGCAAGAGGGGGCTTCTGACTGTGGTGGATTTAACCCTTCAGCGGTGAAACCTCAGCGGGTAGTGTCTAGCTACACCAAAGTAAGGTAAAGGTTTTGTGATAAATTATCTGGGCCTCATGCCTAAGAAAGCGTGTTGGCTATTAAGATAACTGTTCGAGCAGCCGTGCCCATAGTCAAGGGCGGACATGGGAACTTACTTGAGTTAGTTATATTTCAAAAACATTTGTGGATGGATAAAAACCTACCAGAGGGATGTACTCTGACTTTGAATTTTTCCTGGAGGGAAGTACTCCAGTCGCGAAAACTAGCATTGGTGTGGGTAGCCATGCACTGTAAAAAGGTGGATGTAACCTACACTACTATTATTATCACATTCTCACATTCAATTTCATAAAATATGTTTCAGTTAAAATTGTTAGGTCTCAGGAGTTTCTCTTACTTATTGTAATTCCAAAACAATGCTTTTAGCAACTAAAATAACCTCAAGCCTCCCTGACAGCTTTGCATCTATTATTATTGCACTCTGTGTGGTGGCTTGCTGAGTACCGTCGTACTCACTCTACTTAATTACCATCATTCAGTTAGAAATAAAAGAAAGTCAAGCCCTGCGATGCTTAAAAGGGGTCGACAGAGCTAGAAGACGAAGTGGCCATGGACTAGGTCGCGAACCTCAGTTGGCTGTCTGTGGGCAAGTCCTACGGGTCCCACTTGTGTGAAGTTTCTGGTGCATTTTATTATTTTCGGTCTAATCGGCCTATGAGTAAGTTATTACTGTATTAATTATGCTTCCGCATGATATGTTTTTGATATAACAATAATGTATCTATGAGCACTATCTACTGATCCAGGAAATAGTGTAGTGGAATCACAGATGATCTGGGTTTGCTAACCCGAGGTCCAACACCCCGCTCGGTTGGGTTGAAAATTAGTGGCTTATAACTGAAATTGCACTGTAACTAACTGAAATTACACTGTAGATGAAGGTGACTTATTTGGTATAATTAAATTGAAAAAAATTAAAATAGAAAAAATATGTTAGTTCATCACGGACAACACAAACGAATACAGGAAAAAACCGGCAAAAAAGCTCAAAAAAAAGCTAAAAGTTTAGAAAAAACAAAATTTATAAATAGTAAAAAATAAACCAAAAACTCAAGCTAAAATAAGTAGGGCCTAAGCTGCTGCCCTGTCCTTCAACATGGAACCAGGCGGCTATTATTTATATATGAGACAGTGTGGTGAGGCGTAGGCTCAGGGATGGATGTAACAGTGAGCCAACCGGGGTTAGAACCCACCTATCATTGGTCAGAACTGGCCACAACGTAAATACCACTATAAAACGATCATATCTTTACTATTATAAAAATATAAGTTGGTAGTTGATAGGGGTTCAATCGGAGCGGATACGGACGGATATCGCTTATCCTATATTCTATTCCATGTTTTTTCCTTAGAGTCAGAGTCGGACACAGATAATGACGAATATCTATTTCTCCATTCCGTATCCGTTCCATAATCTTTCGGACGGTCGGTACAATCAGAACGAACATGGAGAGACTAATTACTGAGATGTTGAAGAAAGAATACTCAGCACTCCCGCTTGTTTAGATGTGACAATATGTCTATACGTTATTTTGTTCTTAGGTGAAGTCACAACAGACTTCCTCATATCATTTGACATACAGATATATACGGACATATATCACTTATCCCGTATCCTATTCTATATTTTTTTTCTCAGAGTCGGAGTCGGACACGGATAGTGTCAGATACCCATCTACCCCATCCATATCTGTTCTATATGCATTCGGTCGGTCGGAAAATATCCGCTCCGTTCGCACCCTTAGTGGTTGGTCCATTCTCCTTCCTCTCTTCTCAGCCATCCGATTTGATCTGGATCATTCGTTTCTCTCCTCCTCTCTCTTAGGATACAACCGCTCACCCCCTCCACTTTTCCCATCTCCTCGCGTATTCTGGCCACCCTTCTCTCTCTATCGCTTGTTCTCCAATATTTGATATGTGAAGTTGATCAGGCAGTAGGTTCCGTCTCATTAATTTTATGACTCCGTTGTAATGCACATGTCTCTAACTACTTTTTATAGAGACTGGGTTATTTGGTCCGAAGGCAGAAGACGTTTTTCACAGCCTCCTCCATTTTTACGTGCTGGGTCTGCTACTGTATAGATGCATATAACTCACAGCATAAGTGATTATTCGCTATCCGTTGGATGGATTTG
Organism: Bonia amplexicaulis; assembly: GCA_036346245.1. Lineage (NCBI taxonomy): Eukaryota > Viridiplantae > Streptophyta > Magnoliopsida > Poales > Poaceae > Bonia > Bonia amplexicaulis. The sequence continues at coordinate 9,703,953 of CM070744.1, read as the reverse complement.
GACCCACAACACCAAGACCGACCTTCTACCGTGTGCGATTGCACCGAAATTCTTCGCGATGCGTTTATGCAAAAATCAAGCACGGGATGCGCTTCCGTGGAACAAGTTTCTGATGCTCGCATCAAGCATATATACACGGTTTCTTATGCTCAGCTTCATATGTTTGTACTGTTAATTGTTACTTCCGCTAACATATTAGTATGTTAGTATTCTCGTTTCATTTCCCTCATTAGCACAATTTAAATGCCTCATCACTTCAGCTAAATAAAATATAAATGATCCATTTGAGCATGTTCTTGTACTTTTATGCACTTATCACTTTTATGCACTTATCTCAAATTCTCTAAAAATGCTTTTAGACACTACGGCTGCCAAACTATGGAAGAGATGCATGCATGTTCTTTGTCGCCAATAGGAACACTATTATGTGCACTTATCCCCGTAATGGCGGATAGGTCACACAGATTTCTAAGACAAAACGGTTTCTATTAAAATTTTTGTCAGAAGTTCATAAATATCTGAAAAGTTTATAGCTTATAAGAATTTAACCTGTATGTCCTTGATGAGCTACTGAGCCAAGCAATAGTTGGACGCATAACTTGAATTAGACAGCACCTCAAAAACATCCGGAGGCCCTTCTGTAGCTATTATGCAGCATGAAAGCAAAATGGTTGGTATGTTAAGAACTTGAGAGGGCAAACATATATGCGCTTAAACTTGTTCCCATGCCTTCCTTTCCTTTTATATCTTTCTTTATTTTAGATTACAACAAAGAACGCACACTCACACACCTTGCACACACCACACAATACATGCACACACGCATACGATGCGTCCTGTTAGTGATATGCACTAGAAGTAATCATATAGATAATTATATCACTTCTATATTTATAATCTTTTGAATAAATAATATTATGTTCCATGAATAAATTATCATTTATAAAGGTTAGCAAGTATATGACTTATTGGTAAATGCCTTTATTTTTTATATGATTCTAAAAGGATTCCTGGTCAGATGTCACTGGTCGGAACACTAGTGACTTATAGATCAACACATGTATTGATTGATGATCATGTTTTACCGGTCATCAAATTTAATAATGTGGACATATGTTAGAGAACATAGTATTTGATTGACCCACCTTGAGATACTGTTGAGATTGTTATGTCTTACGTGTCATCAGTTAGTATTATGCAACAATGATGTATAATCCTTATACCTGATATCAATATAGTTTCCTATGGGCCCCTCGATATGGTCGGATAAAGAAAGTGCATGGCCATGCCATAAGTGGTTGAAGAGTCGATCACATAAAGTTATCCATTACTTGATCGGGAAAAGATTGAACATTTCATGGATGACACATTTCTCACTTAGAGTTCCATCGGATGTTGTGAAGCAAAAGGAGAATGCATAAATAGGTAGATAGATCTGACTGGATTCATATTGGTAGTATGATTGTACTGACTGGTCATGACCTAGTTGGATATATCACAGACTGGTCTGCGATCTGGTCGTATAGGGATCAATATTCAAGTAGGCGCTAGCCAGCTTGTCACCCGCCTAGGTGGGGACTAAGTGGGGCCTAGGTGACCACTTTAGCATGGTGTGTTCTTGGCGACATAAATAAATATGTGATATTTAGAGGAAGAAAATTGTTTTCTAGACTAAGTTGCAATGTTGTAAAATAGATCATTGATGATGGGCACTTCATCACTTGATGTAAATTCTTGATGTAAATGCTTCATGTGAACATGTATATCAAGAATTAAGCAATGCATGAGACCTTTTGGGTATGTGGACAATATGATCCAACTATTGTGCTTCAGACTTCTATGTAAAGTATAAAAGAATGAAACAAATAGTTGTGAGACAATGAGATATAGTCACATAAATCAAATAAAATAAGTTCACAACCACATGTAGACATAGCTCACTTCTTCCTCAATCTTCGTCCTCTCGAAATCACTTCATCTTGATCGAATTCAAACTCAACATTCTCATGGTCTTCATCCATTGACAATTTAGCATATAGCATTCCCTAATCCCTAATCCATCGACATATAATAGATCATAGTACTAAATAGGAGAGTGTAATAAGTAGGAACATAGTACATAGTAATTCATAAGTAGTATATAGTAATACCTTGAGTTATTATTGTAGTCCAGTTGTAACTAAGAGATTATCTTAAGAGGTTTGGACTTTGGAACAATACTAATAAAAATCAAACTTCATAAATCAGAGCAGTACTAACCCTTAGAGCAACAACACACAGATGCAAAGCTTCGAGAGCATCGGCTTCGGCCATCAAAGCCTAGCCTCGGCGTTGCCCCTCCGGCCTCCCCTATAGATATCGACCCCTCACTTCTCTCCTCCGCTGTCACCCTCCCCTCCTCCTTCTCTAACCACCCCTTGCCACCTAGCCTACCTCGCCCCCTCCCCAATAGATCTATCGAGCGAAGGGGAGGGGGGCGATGAGGTCGACGGAGGAGAATATAGCGGAGGATGGGAGGACACGATGGTGGGGAGGCGAAGGAGACAGTGGAGGGAAGATGGCGAAGGGGGGAGGTGGGGGCAAAAGGGAACCTCGGTGGTGACGTGGCTAATTCCGGTGAGGCAAATATGGAACACACCTTGGGGCTTGGACAGAATGACGGAAACCTAACCTCCCAGCTGGGTCTTGGTAAGCCCTTAGTCCCTCTCCCACTTCCCCTGCTCTTGGTTGTCGCCTAGCATGCCTTGGTGCCGCACGGCTACCTGGCAGACCGCCACGCTGAGGCTGTGCGTTGGACTGCCTCACCGCCCAGCCACCAGACTAGGGGCGAAGACATGGTGGTACCCTGCCACCTAGCGCCTAGGTGCCTGTCCAGGCTACCTTCTTGATCGCTAATAGGTATATGAACTGGTCGTGACCATATATGATCTGGTTGTAAGGACTTATGAGCTGATCATGAGTGATTAGGACCTAATTATAGATCCTATTGCATAAGGTTCATCTAGATTGATCTTTGTGTATATTTGAGAGCTGATATGTTCTACTAATGACTATCTGACTAGCGATTGAATAGGTGTTTTCGAGTTGCAACCAAGTATACATGAACATACAGGGTCACACGCTTAACAGGTTGGAACAGTAAGGGTCCAGATGGTGGACTCCGAGTGAAATATGATCTTTACTTGTATTATATAAGGATTTGGTCAGAAGCTTTCCGAGTGAAATACAATCTCTACTTATATTGGATGTGGATCCAATCAGAGTCTCTATATAAAAAGGTGCATGGGCTATGAGTTGTATGCGTTTGAGACACACCCATGGAAACCCTAGTTGCCACCTCTTGACACCCCTACTGTGCATGCTGGTGCTAGCACACCAATGCACGACGTTCTATCCCTAGACTTCTAGATTTTGGTAGAGGTGCTACTGTGACCGCGACGCTGATTGGGATGATCATGAGGAGACAATAGACTCGTGAAGAGCGACTACTTTCACTACATCGACACACACTACGTTGAACCGGGCTGCTTCAATTTTTCTTCCACTGCACTGTGCGTCTAGTGGTAACAATCCATGATCATTTACTCATATGGCTTCCCAGTTTGCGTAAGAAGAAAATTTTAATTTGCGCTAATGTAGCATACCCGTATCCCAACATGTCCTACTGAAACACATGCTATGACTTAAGTGGAGGTCGCTAGATAAATTCCGGATTTGTCCAGTACATCACGGAGTGTGGACACACACTTTTCTACTGAATGCACATGTGTGTAGGATCGAACCCAGACAGGCAGCTCACACGACGGCGAAGCTTGCCAACCAAGCAAAGTTCGGTCCTTCTGCTAAGGAGACATCCTCCTAGACCTTTCTACTGAAATAATCCATGAGACTTGCATACAATTTTCGTTATTCTCTATTCCCACTCCTAGAATTCTATGAAAGTGGTCATCTAGGTTGTTGTCCTATTCTTCATGGACCTTGGTGGGCTATTTATCTATAGAGGAAGTATCAGGTGAACGCGAGTTGTTTTCGAAAATCTAAAACTTCTGATCTAGACCATTGGACAGTGTACTGACGGCCCACGATCGCTATGGACACTGTGCAGAAAACAACCACATTCCAACTATCAATTTGTAAAAGACACCCTGTGTTTTTAGTCCTAGAATATTTCTCTCTCCTCCTCCATTTCGCCTCCTTCCTTAGCTCTCCAACATGTCCCTTGTGTTCCCCAATTCATAGATGTTGTTAGTTTTAATTAACGAAAAAGTGCCCCATGTAATTTATTGGATTAATTCTAATTATAAAAGAACTAGTATGATGGTTGCTAGATTTAAAGTATTGGAATTATTGGGTTTTAATTCCCTCTTGTCTCTATTTTGTTAAATAAGTTATATGTGTGCACATATGAAGCACTGCCAGCATTCAACGTTTTTTGTTGGCCAATAAAGTAGTAGTTGATAACTGTTGCATGGTACTTGTTTAGTGATTAAGTTAATGCCATGCATGCAACTACCTTTTGGGTCAGCGTCAAGGGGAAATGCATTCAGAGCAGTACAGTTTGTTTTGTGCGGCAGTCAATTGCGTGCACAGAGCGATGGCTCTTGCATGCGTCTCGGCAAAAAGGAGCGGCTGTCTTAAACAGACGCGTTGGGCTGCATTGGCTGCCGAGCGGTAGTAACTGGCATCAGTGCGTTTGCTATAAAAGGAATGTTTCATTGTTCATTCAGTAAGGTGTTCAGCAGAGGCTGTGCATTTGAAAGAACAAGCAAACTGTTGTCTTAACACACATATACATGAGAGTGCCGGTTCTTTGATCATCAAAAGAACTCTATAAAGAAAAGGTAGAGACAAGAGAAAAGGCTTACTACAAGGAAGAAATATTTGCTGCAATATGGATCAAGATTTGTTTATGGATAATGAAGGTTGAATAAAATAGTGTTGTAAATTAAAGTTTCCGCTTACAGATGTGCCCCAAGACGGCGAGTTCTCAGCATTGCCATGGCCACCGACGTGCACCCATGGAGAGATCTTGGCCACATCTCCCAGCTTCTCACCTCTTGCCTTTTTCGTGGTCGCCATGCGACACGGGGAAAAGCGCCTTCCAGGTCGGCGCCGTTGTGTGGGAGTGCTGATCTGCAACTAGAGAAGGTGTCTACTGCTGTCGCTAAGGTTCTAATCACCAGAAGCACCATCGTGGAGCTGAGGGAGGCTCATACTACACAAAAGATAGAGGGCAAGGTCTCCCCCCTCCTTGTATCTTTGCAATTTATTTTCTTCTCTTCCTAAATTGTGTCCCAGTTGGTGTGTTAGTATGCTATAATCTTGCAATTGATGTCAAGATGTAACATCCTGAGTTTTAGTGCCTTATTGAAGCTTTTAAAATAAAATTCACCATTTGAATTTTCTGTAATTAAGTAAAGCTTAATTGGATTTTTTTATTAATTACAAGGGTTTAATATGACTAAGCTAAACATTAACATTTGTCAAAAATATTTTATTTGAGTTCCTTGAGTCTCAAGGAATTTTCTGGAATTTTTCTAGATTTTGCCGGGTTTATTTGTTATTTTCTAGAGCTCAAAAGTGTTTACTTGAATTTCTAAAAAGAAAATCCCTTAAAGCTCCAAAAGCCTATTGGGCCGAAGCCCGGTCCAGCCGCCTCTGCCCATGCTGCTCCGCAGCCTGGCCTGGCCTGCCCCTTGCTACGCGTCGCCCATCGGCGCCGTGCCCGCTCGTCAGATGGCTGATGCGTGTCGGTCACTAGTGGTCTCTCTGCACCCGCGCCCCGCATCCCAGCCGTCCGTGTGTTGCCTTGCGTGTCGTCTTCTCCGAGCCGGTCTCCGTCTCCGCCGCGTCCCGGTTTTCGTGCTCGAGTCGAACACCGCCGCCGTGCCCGACCCCAACTTTTCAACGTCTCGAGTATAAAAAGGGGGCTGACCACAAGGTCTTCCGCCGTCCCATAGCCGCTATCCTCACCACCGCTAGTCGCTCGTCTCGCCGCCCTCACAGAGACCACCCGGGAGCTCGCCGCCGAAGTTCGCCGACCGTTCTGCAGTTGTTCGCCGTCGTTCGTCCTCACCGCCGCCGGAGTCACCACCATTAGTGAGTCGCCACCGTCGCCGTCGTCCGTCCTTCTCGTGAACCCTACCCACCGTGCGTCGTGCCGATGCCATGTGGGTCCCAGCTGTCGATCGCCCTATGCCGTAGACCCATGAGCTAGTTAAGCCTAGTCAGCAACCACGTGGATGCCAAGACAGCCCTAGCGCCCAGTCAGCAGCCACATCAGCAAGCCTAGTCGGCCACGCACTATTCCCTAAGCCGAGTCTACCGTAGACTAGCCATCCCGTGTACCGAGTCTACAGCACAGTAACTTTTCCGATTTTTAGCCTTTTTCTTTAGATTGGATTTTCCGAGAGCCTGTTCTCCCTCGTCTGAACTCCGATTGACCCATTCTTTTTCTTAAATTCATATAAAATCGATCTCTATCTTTTGGTTATAGTTTTGAAGTTTTTGGAGTTCATTTGAATTTTATTTGAATTTATTTTGTGTTTCATTTCGTTTTCTCTCTCGTTAGATCATGCTTTCGAAGGAGCTGAAGCCGGATTCGAGGATCAAGAGCCGTCAACTGAGCAAAGCCAAGGCAAGTCGTGTCCTTTGATCATGTTGAATCTAGTTTTCAAATCTATTATGTATTACTTTGTTTTAAGTTATCATGCATCACTATTTTATTATAAACCTTTGTATTGGTAGTAATTGTCCACATTTATTAATTCCTCTCTGATGATTTGAAAGCCATGATTCTATTATCACCATAGGATGGGAATTACTTAGTGATGCAATATTAGTTGTCACATGGGTTGTGCGTTTAGAATTGCTTAGCCATGCTGGTAGTACGTTGGGTCTATTATCACTTGTGTTAATTAATCTTAACTTAATGATATACTGGAGTGTGGTGGTCAGCCACAGTTATAAAATTTGATTGCCATGACATGGTAGTGTCATTGGTACTGGTTATACAAAATAGATTTCACTCGGGCGAATGATCGTGCAGTAAAGGGGTGCATTTTGCACATTGGGATATGGATGCTTCGCCTGAGTAAATCTAAGGACTTAACTTTGTGCGCCATTAATCTGAGCTTTACCACGCAAACCACAAGTCTAGTATGGGATAGGCCCGTGTAATAATTTGTGAAGTCTCAACTTTGGTTTCGCTACTGATGTTGTTATGGCGCAAAGGGGAGCAATTATCGACTAGGTGGTTAGCCTACTCGACGGTGAAACTTTAGTGAGTAGGATCAGGTTGAGATGGAGCATTGTAAAAGTCTTGTTGTGATTTTCTTTAACGTTAGGATTATCACATCGTGTGGGAACAGGTGTGCAACCTCTGCAGAGTGTAAAACTATTCGAATAGCCATGTCCTCGGTCATGGACAATGCTCGGTGATTTCACATGAGGGGTAGAGATTTCATAAAAACCTGGTTGGGTTAAGTTGGGAAGTGAATGGTTAGTTCACGGGTGTTCGCTTCATGGATCTTGATTCATGGTGGATTCCTTGGGGTGAATGGTCAGTTCACTTGTGGTTGGTCTTAATTCCTTTGATTACTTAATTATTTGTCATTTCTAAAGTTCGTTTTTCAATCTATTTATTGTATTTACTTTAAATTATTGCTTTCCGCACATTAACCTTTCAGCCATCCTTTGGTAAGACTTACATACTATATTGCATTTTTATTACAAACAACTTGTTGAGTACTCTATATACTCACGGCTTCATCCATATTTGCTCAGTTGAGGAAGAAGGACCAGCTCAGCAGGAGTTATTTGAATGAGGATATTTTGTCTGTGGGTATGTCAAATGGCTATTGCGTTTACTTTGTTTTCCGCTGCTAGTTTCTTTAGACCTTTAAGGCTATTAATTGTAAGCTTGACTATAAGGTCGTACTTTGATAATTATTAATAATATTTAGATATTTTCTTAGTAAATCGTGATGTGGATGAAATTACATCTTTATTTACACTGTGTGCACTAGTATGATTCTGGACTAGTGCAGAATACACAAGAGTGTCTGGATTTGCATATTCGGGTCTCGACACAAGATCTATGTAAATTTTTGCCCGATTTTGTGTTTCAGTGTTATGTCCCAAATTTTTTATTTCTCTTCTTGTTTCCATATGCTGCAGTTGTTGTCTCAATGTTGCAATTAGGTTTGATTTTAGCCGCCATGCATATGGAAAAGAGAGGATTTACATTATGCATCTAGTGATCTGGATTCGTGTGGATGGCAACAAATTTGTGCTTTACATTGGTCCAATTTGGTTTCTATGGAGGAATGGTCGCTGGCCTGGTCACTAGATTATCTTGATGATGTTTGAAAGCACTGTTCTAAAAGGTGGCCGAGGTGCCTACCGAAGCGACGCGTAGGTGGTGAGCAGTAGCCGACCGTTGCGCCTTGGTAACTTGGTGGGCTGTTCAGCTGTGGAAGAAGGCGGTCAAAGGCGGAAGAGGCAGGCTTGTCGCTGCGGCCAGACACAAACTAGATCCAAGCAAACTTATTTTCTAAGCATAGACTACATCCAAACAAAGCACAATCCATACTCTCCAATAGATCAGACGCAACAAAAAATGGGTGTAAGAGGCATTCCATGGGACAGGGTTTAAAATTTCGGACGAAATTTCGCCGAAATGACGAAATTTCGTCTCTTTCGTCACCCCCCGAAAGCACAATAATTCGGTCAAGTTTTGGCCGAATTATCCCCATTTAAATTTTTGTCTAAATTTTATCTAAATTTTGATTAAATTTTATCAAAAATTTGAAATTTTCGTCTGAATTTTGAACGAAATGGACGAAATTTCGTTATTTCGTCCATTTCGGTGACCGCCGAAAATTTCTAGCGCCGAAAGATTTAACCCTGCCATGGGATGGACTCACAGACGAGCCACAAACGCAGTTGTGCAACTGTGCTGTGATCGCCTTCTCCAAGAACATCTTCGTCTACATCCAGAACAACATGATCTGGGCCATTGGCTTCGCCATCCCCATTGCCCTCATGCAGCTCTCCATCATCCTCTTCATCATTGGAGTCGTCGGACCCCGGAGGCCAAGCCCTTCGGCACGTGCTCTTGCCTGAAGCAGCAGCAGGCTGGCAGTGGCCATGTCCACCCTCGAGTCGGTGGTGCACTTCCCCTACAGCCACGGCTGCATCGAGAGATGTCCTACTGATCTAGATCTACTCGTTGATGGTATGGTAGGGTCAGGTTTAAGTCGAGGTCGCCGAATCTAGATCTGATGGTTGCCGGTTGAGGGAGAAGCCGCGTTAGGACGAGAAGCTGCGACGGTAGCGCAGGAAGGCAGCAGTGATGACCTACGGCAGCAGGATGAGAAAGGGAGGGAGGACGAGAGGCGGCCTAATGTTGGATCGACGAGAGAGATGGGGATTTGGGGACAATGTACATGAGGAGTCAGTGGGGGAGGAGAAGAAGATTCACACAAAGAGGGAAACGCAGGAGGGAGGAGTTAGAGTTAGGGGGTGGGCTGTGGTTTTTTATATGAACTATGTGGGGATGATCTGGACTGTTGATTACTCATCCGATGGGTAGAAAAAGTGATTGATTTTGATTCGAAAATCATTAGCACCATTAATTTTGACCACACACATAATGCATAAACCTCTGGCCATTGTTCTCTCATCTACACAACTGTAGGTTGGAATAGGATTGCATACATTAGTTAGGAAAACGAGCACCATATTGCTAATTAGACAGCATTATATGTATGATAGCATTTTCGCAAGATGATCTTATATATGTAAATATAAAATGATAAATAAAGATATATAGAATAATTGCTGCATTACTATGTGTTGTGTCATATCATGATTATATGTAAGCTAATAAAGGCCATCTAAGTACAGGGCACATCAAATGCTGAGACAACCCTGTTCTGTGCCGTGCCCAAGACGTGGTCGGCCTTCAACTCTCAAGCACCATTATATTAATTCTTCTTGCTTTTTTGGTTAAATACTCTTGAGGTCAAGCTGTCTCATATTTATAGCCTTAAATGACTTGTGTAGTTATGAGATGGGCAAGTTGCCTTGTTGCTTTTGTTGTGCATGGTTGCTTATTATTATTTTTAATTCTGCCGTTTTGGCTCCCTAGACGCTAAGCCCCATCTTTCCGTCCCCTAGCATCTTCTTAAACATTGTTTCAATGCACAGGGTATTAATTTTGGTCAGTTTTGGGCAAAACTCACGTCTGGGAGCACATTAAATTTTTGCTCGACTTGTAAAATGAATTTGTGTTGGTAACATTTTTTTTAAGTCGGTTGAAACATAGAAGTAGTAAAAACTGGGGTTGGTTTGTCATGCTCTAAAGCAGTAGTGAAAATTTCGGTTATTGTGTGCCATTGACATGCAATAAGCTCACTCAAATATACTGCAGTTCTTTGGTTAGCGAGAGGTTGTCGTCTCGGGTTGTTTAAGTTCTTTTGTTCTTGACTTTGTAAAACTTATGAGTTTAGTAGTGTATAAATCACTCAGAATCTGTAGTATAGCTCATAATCTCGTAGAGGATAGCATTATAAGATTCCTCAGAATCTGCCGTTTCTGCTTGAACGGCAATGCTATCCATCAGTCTCTCCAATGCCACAATTGCTTCTTCCGCTTTGTGCACATTGTGTATAAGAACCAGGGTGAGGGCTGTTTCCCTGTCTTGAGCGGCAGCGAGACGCCTCCGTCGACGGCGGATGATCGGTCGGTGACGGATGCAAGAAAGTCGGGAAGGAGAGCGGTGTGACCGAGAAGCTGCTCGAGATGTAAATTGCTGGCCGCATGTGTAAGATTCCGGCCAAACAACTCTTGATGAACAGATGAGAGGAAGGAGATGATCACAAGAACAGTAGAATCCATATTGTACGTAAGAACAGTAGGAGATGATGACAAGAATAGCACAGATGAAAGGACAGTACGTATGTACAAGACCTGGATCATTAGGCGCGCATATTTAACCTTGAGCACAGACGGTTCGTATTCCAAACATTAATAATATAGATGGTTCATATACAAATATTAATGAAATAGACGCTTCGTATAACGATCGAGATACGTTACACGAAACACAAGAGATATGTTCTGACTTTGCATTATCACAGACGGTTTTAATTTGAACACCGTCGTGTTGGTAACGGCGTGAGCGGTTTTAATAAACAACCGTTGTAATAATATTTATTGTAGATGGTTTTTAATAAACAACCGTCTGTGATAATATTTATTGCAGACGGGTTTTAATAAAAAACCGTCTGTGATAATTCACAGACGGTTTCTAATAAAAACCCGTCTGTGATAATGCCACTAAGCATTTAATGCGCCGCTGCACCGCATCTGTCTTCATTTCGATCCGATCTAGCCATCTGCTGCGCACTCCTTCGCTCGGGAGGCGAGCTAGGCGATTCGTGCCAATTAATTTGGTGGGAAGAGATGAGATTGAGCTTTGAAGATTCATTCATACTTTTCTGGTAGCTCTAGATATAGTTAGTAAGGAAATTTGTTTTTTCTTTAATTGCATTACAATTTAGATCTAAGTAATTAGTGAGTGTTATTAAAGATGGTTAATTTGCAAAATTGTTGGTTATATAATAGCTATTGTGTTTATAATATGAATTGAGCTAGCAAATTAAGCCTCAATATAATACATGTGGCCGGTATATATTTAGTAATAATTAGTTAATCTAATTTTTAATACTGAGTTGTTATATATGTATGTAACGTAGGACCGAAGCTGCATATATGCCGCGAGCGTGTGAGTGAAGTAATGGCGTGTCTGCTTTTACAAGAGTCGCCGAGGAGGATATGTTGAATAAGGGGGTGGAATATATGTACATCCATGCATGATGCGAAATTTAAAGATATTTAAGAACCGAGGGCAAATTGAAGCGCACTTGATTCGGAGGGTTTCAAAAGGGTTATACGTGTTGGACCAGTCATGGCGAAGTGAATGATCATATGCCGCTGGATGACATCGCCGGTGAAGTGAATGATATGCCGCCGGATGACATGCCGCCGGTTGATGTCGATTGTGGTTCGGATACGGATAGGTTGCACGATGATAATCTGGATCAGATGCTTCGCGATGTAGAAGAGAACTATGATCAGAGAGAGTATGTTAAATTCCGGGACTTGATGGAGGACTCGGAGAAACATTTGTTCACGTCTTTGCAGTACACGAGGTTGTCGGCCGTGCTTGAACTGTTGAAATTGAAGGCAAGCAACGGTTGGTCCGACAAGAGTTTCACGCATTGTTAGGTTTTTAGCGGACATGCTTCCGGAGAAATGAGCTGCCTAAAACCACGTATAAAGCCAAGAAGATTCGTTGTCCGTTGGGAATGGAAGTAGAAAGAATACATGCATGTCCGAACGACTGTATCCTATACCGTAAAGAGTATGCAAACATGCATGTATGTCCGGTGTGCAACGCATGCCGATACAAATGTAACAATCAATCAGATGACGGCGAGAGAACAGAGGCGAAGAAAGGACCTCTTGCTAAGGTGGCATGGTATTTTCCTATAATTCCCCGTTTGAAAAGGTTTTTTGCAAATCCAAAGGAGGCAAAAGCTGCTGCGTTGGCACTTTCGGAGGAGCGCAAGAAGGATGGAATGCTAAGACACCTTGTCGATTCCGTCCGATGGAGAAACATCGATAGGAGTTTCGCAGACTTTGGTGCGTAGAACCAAGGAATATAAGGTTTGACCGAGTACGGATGTAATGAATCCTTTCGGTAGCATGAGCGTGAGCATAGCACATGGCCCGTGACTCTCTGCATCTATAACCTTCCTCCTTGGTTGTGTATGAAGCGAAGTATATTTTTTGTCGATACTTATCCAAGGGCCAAAGCAACAGGGAATGATATCGATGTGTACCTAGCACCGTTGGTAGAAGATCTAAAAGTCTTGTGGAGCGAAGGGGTACATGTATGGGATGCATACAAGCGAGAATTTCACTTTGCGCTCCTTATTATTCTCGCACCATAAACGATTATCCCGCCCTTGCTAACCTATCGGGCGGTACAAAAGATGCCAAAGCTTGTACCCACTGTTTAGATGATACCGAGAGTGTGTGGTGAGACACTCACGCAAAACGGTCTACATGCGTCACCGTCGGTTCCTTCGGAGGCTCACTCATACCGCAAGATGAAGAAACAATTTGTGAAGAGAAGGAAGGCGGTTCACTCAAGGCATTTAAGGGACACGAGGTTTATGATATGGTTAAGGATTTAGATGTTGTCCTCGGAAAGGGACGTAAAATGAGGGCTCATGAGAAGAACACATGGAAGAAGAGATCAATATTTTGGGACTTACCTTATTGGAAGTACCTAGATGTTCGACACTGCATCGACGTCATGCACGTGAAAAGAATGTATGTGACGCTTGATTGGTCTCTTCTTGAACATTCGTGACAAAACAAAGGGCGGCGTCAACGCACGGCTTGACTTAGGCGATATGGACATCAGGCCTGAGTTAGCACCGACAGTAACAGATAATGGACGAACGTACCTTCCCCCTGCGTGTTACAGTCTACCCAAGGCCGAGAGAACAGAACTGTGACAGTGCTTGCATGGTGTCAAAGTTCCGTCTGGTTACTCCGGCAACGTGAAGAAACTTGTTTCGATGCAAGATTTGAAGTTAAATGGCATGAAGTCTCATGATTGTCATGTGCTGATGACACAGATGCTCCCTATTGCAATTAGAAATATTTTGTCGATCAAAGTACGAGAGACAATCATGAGGCTATGTTATTTCTTTAACACAATTGCTCAGAAGGTCATCGATCCCGAAGGACTAGATGCTCTATAGGACGAGGTGGTGATGACTCTATGTCATCTTGAAATGTATTTCCCTCCTTCGTTTTTCGATATCATGGTACATCTCATTGTTCACGTTGTGTGGGAGATAAAAATGTGCGGGCCCGTATTCCTACATAGCATGTACCCATTTGAGAGGTTCATGGAATTCTCAAGTCCTACGTGCGGAATCGATCTCGGCTAGAGGCGTGTTGTCGAAGGTTATGCAAGCGAAGAGGTCATTGAGTTTTGTGTTGATTATATGGCTCAGACTCAACCGATAGGTGTGCTTCAATCTCGTCATGAGGGGAGGCTGAAGGGTATCAGAACTATCGGAAGGAAAGTAATCACTGCAGATATGGACACGTATACTCAAGCCCATTTCACGGTCTTGCAACACATGACTGAAGTGGCGCCTTATGTCGACCAGCACAAGAATGTGCTTCGGCAACAAAATCCGGAGCAGTCGGATGTTTGGATCATGAGGCAACATAACGATCAGTTCAACCAATGGTTAAAGGAGCAAATCGCTAGGAGCTCGCCAAGTGAGACAACGACATGGTTGGCAAAGGGCCAACATTCTGATTGTGACATGGCAAGGATATGACATAAATGGGTACACATTCTATACAGGTCTCGAAATGTAAAGAGCACAAACGAGCAGCGGTGTCCGCATAGATGCGTTCGATGCGGATGGGTCGAGAAACTCGTACTATGGGTTCATAGAAGAGATTTGGGAGCTCGACTACGTGGTTTTCAAGATCCCCTTATTTCGCTGCCGTTGGGTGCATCTCCCATAGGTGAAGGTTAACAAGTACGGTGTCACTACCGTGGACCTCCAACGTGTCGGTACAAAGGCAGACCATTCGTGCTCGCCAACCAAGTTATTCAAGTTTTCTATGTAACAAGGTCGGCAAATAAGAAACACCATGTAGTTCTTCATGGAAAAAGGAGAATTGTCGGAGTAGAGAATGTAGTGGACGAGGAAGAATACAATCAATTTGACGAGTTACCTCCTTTTGGAAATGGCATAAGGGTCGACGACGAACAACGTGACGAAACTAGTTACGTACGCATTGATCATCATGAAGGGCTCATTTTTAAAGCAAAAAAGCAAGTACAATGAGAATGAGCTTCATATATGTGGGCATTTGCATATATGTATATAACAATGCATTTGTCTGATGTATATGTGAAAATGTGTGATGTAGTCGATTTTGAGAATGAGAAAATATGTAAAGAAATACACTGTGTGAATGCCGCTGGTTGGTGTTGTATATGAATGCAGCTGTTGGTGGTTGATCATGAATGCAGCTGGTTGGTATTTGTCTGAATAACTATAGTCAAAGGCTTATCGCAGACGGTTCTACACTTAAGCATTTTATTACCGTTCTAATATTTAGCAATGAATTAATAAACTCAATACTGAGTCAAAAGAATCCTAGGGTGTCAAAGGTACATGGTTGTCAATGTCAATTGAGGACATAACAATTATCGGTTTAACTATTCTTCTTACAGCTTAAATTATCATTTTATGTAACATAGCAATGCATTAAATTTAAAATAATCAAAAATATTTCACAAATATAGGTTCAAAATGTTCAAAGGAGACTTGCCTTCTTGCACGTTGTCTGAATCATGTTGCTACTGCTTAGAATATTCTTCGGCGACATCGGATTCTACGCGCGAAACGACAAATACAAAAGAATAAATAAATACAAATAAAATCACAAAAATATATAATATATACTGGAAGAAGGTTAAGATTTTATATGAATTTAGGAGAAAGAATCAACGGATTCGGAGTTCAAATGAGAGAGAACGAATAACTGGAAGTTTTAGATACCACATAAAATGATAACAAAATCCGAGAATTACTTTTTTTTGAGGAGTACAGTGTCGATTGGTTGCGAGGTGGCGGTGAACGGACAAAATGGAACCCCGGCGACGAGGCGAAGGTGGTGTCGTGCGTACGGCGTCGAGGAACGGCGGCAATCACTGGCGGTGAGGGAAAAACGGCAGTGACGGCGAGGTTGCGACAACGGCAGGTGAAGTTAGTACCGGGTATGGAACGTGGAGATGTAGGGTGAGCACAGGGTAGAACACGACATGGTGAAGTTAGGAAAAATTATTGGCTAAGCTGAAACTTCGCCGGAGGCGATACAGCCGAGCGTTCGAGCGACGACGGTGGAGAAAAAGGAAAAACTTGATATCTTGGTGCTCGGTGAAGCGAATCCAAAACCATTTGAAAGGTAGCTACCTGGGATGGTTTGGCACGATATGAAGTGAACGGATTGGGGAAACACCACCGGATAGATGGGGACACGAGATGCTGTTGGCGGCCATGGCGAGGTGTCAGAGGCAAAAATTTGTGGAGTCTTTTTGGGAAAAACGAAGTGAGCACAACGTAGAACGCGGCGAGGCAAGTCTAAGAAAAATTACGGCACTCGCTAAAACTCAACAGAGACGACGAATCGACCTCGGGAGTCGAAAACGGCCATTTTCGAGGAAAGTTCAATTTCTACCAATTGGCTCCACGAAAAATTAAATAAAAATGATAGATAAATTGTTTGGAGGCTAGGACACGATATGACGTGAACAAAAATCAAAGCGCTTACCGAAAAAGTGGTGTACGCGC
This sequence comes from Bonia amplexicaulis, assembly GCA_036346245.1. NCBI lineage: Eukaryota > Viridiplantae > Streptophyta > Magnoliopsida > Poales > Poaceae > Bonia > Bonia amplexicaulis. The sequence continues at coordinate 9,687,484 of CM070744.1, read as the reverse complement.
GAAGGCACGGTTTCGTCGGCTCGACCGGTCGGCGAGGACTCGGGAGTCTTGAGTGATGGCGATAGAAGCATGGCGTAGAACGCGTTGAGGCAAAGTCAACGGTACAGACGGCCCGGCCAAAGGACATTGAATGGTGACGGAACATGGCGGAGAAGACATTCGGCGACCGACGGGTTGACATCGGCGTTCCAAGCAAACGGAGAGGAGTTAGCGGGTGAGGTTTGGGGCGAAACGAAGAGGAGAATGTTGGGAACACAATGCTCACCTCGGTTTTGATGGAACATGCACGGTCGGCTCGCAGCGAGGAGAAAAGTGATGGCGCGATTTGGCCACGGTGGTCCGGCGATGCTCCGGTGATGTTCCGGCGAAGGCGAGGGAAGCACCGCGTAGAACGCGAGAAGGCAAAGCTGATGGTGTGGTCAAAAGTGCCGGAACTCCACCGTAGGCATCGTAATTAGGCGAGGAGCGGCGCCGGTTCTATGAGATAAATGGAGATTGTGGAGAGAAGAAAGGGAGGGAGGACTTGAGATTTCGGGGATTGGGTGAAGATGAGAAGGGGCACTTGGTGCTCCCTTTTATAGGGGGGAGGTGGACGGGAGAGGGAGATCAAACGGCCATGTCATTTAGAGCAATAGTTTCAATTTCGTGTAAATGCACATGAATGAGAGGGGAAACGGTTGTGAATTGAAAGCTCTTGATAAGAGGAAATGAATGCATTTTTATTTCGCGAAAAATGGTGGAGAAAATCAATGGAAATCAAAGTTTCAAAACGGCCATCCATGGCGCTGCGCTGTCCTCGGGCTCTCGATGAAACAAAACGAGAGAGAGGAAAGAGCGGATGGTCGGATGAGCGATACGGCGCAAGGAGGACATCGAGACTGTCGGATGAAGAGTGATGGAGGCATTAAGTGATAGCGGATGGCTGAGATCAGATCGGGCGGTGATGATTAAATCCAAGCCACCGGTTAAGAGGCGAACGGGTAAGAGAAGAGAGACGGCTAAAATTAAAACAGGCAGGACGGATTGAACCAGGGCTTAACACTTGTCAGCCTAAGGAGAGAGGTTGAGGATTAAATTTGATTTAGATTTTCAGGAACATTAAGAAGGTTTAAAAATACTTAGAAAATAGGAAATAGAGTCTAAAAATTTCAGAAAATTTAGAGAACATTCCTGAAGCTTTTTTAGACTTAGGTAAAATATTTCTAATTTCAATTTAGTATTTAATTTTACAAAAATACTTTTTATCTTTGATTTTTTTTAAATCCAGAAAAACACAAAAAATCCAGATAGAACTCAAATAATTTAACATAATTAATTTAAATTAAATTTTTAAAGAAACCGAATTTTTGGGATGTTACAAATCTACCCCCCTTAGAAAGAATCTCTTCCCCGAGATTCGAACGGACTAGATATTCCTCATGCTCCCAAGTTTCTTCTAATTACGTATGGTTGCTCATTGCACTTTAGAGAATTTGATGGTCTTGCTTCTTGTATCATGTTCACTTGCTTCATGATTCTAACTTGTTCTTGATATTATGAAGTATTCCTTTAAATATGGAAGACAACAACAAATCGGAGTGGTACATCTTTAGTCGGCTGCAAGCTCTAGGTCAACTTTAATTGCCCTTATCCTAGCGATTAATTCAGAATTCCACCAAAAAGGGCTTAACTTTCGCAAGAGTTTATCCGAGAAAGACATAATTATTTCAAGTTTTCAAAAATGCTTGATTCCAATATCATATTCCACAAATACATCTTATTGATTTCACATTGATTTCAACAAATAATCCCATAAACGTTTATTTTTTTGCTCTAATTTGAATCGACAGCAAACCATAGAATTTCTCTAACAAGAATTCAATAACATTGTAATTTGTGATGTCCACCAATTGCTTTATGATCATTATCTAATCCAATAGATCCACAACTCCGATCAAATTAATCCAACCTTTTAGTAATCATCAATCAATTTTATTCGGAAGTCGACAGATTTCGACCACGTTGACAGCAAACATGGTCGGAAGGCGTGGTCGGTAGTCGAAAGTAGCTTTCGACCACGTTGACGGGAAATGCGGTCGGAAGGCGTGGTCAGTAATCGAAGGCAGTTCAACCACGTTGACTGGAAACGCGATCGGAAGGCATGGTTGGTAGTCGAAAGCGGGTTTCAACCACGTTGACGGCAAACCAGAAGAAAGCGTGGTCGAATGGCGTTACGACCACGGCAAACTAGAAGAAGATGTGATCTAAGGGCGATTCGACCGCTGCTGAAGGAATTAAACGTGGCGGAAGGAGCTACGACCATAGCAGTGCAAAGTAAACGTGATCGGAAGAGGCTTCGACCACGTTGTACGTGGTCGGTAGGGGCTTCGACCACGTTGCGGAGCTTTGAACGTGGTCGAAAGAGGCTTCAACCACGTTGTACGTGGTCGGAATGGGCTTCGACCACATTGTGGACCATTGAGAGTGGTCGGAAGGGGCTTCGACCACGTTGTGAAGAAGTGTACATGCACGAAACTTCAGAAGAAGGTTTACGACCACGAAGTCAAATCAATCAGAGGGGCTATAACGTGGTCGTAGCGGCTGTCTTAGCGGTCGAAAGCAATTCACGATGGTCGTAGCTTATGTTCAAGCGGTCGTACTGACTTCTGGGTGGTCGTAACTACCTACTATGTGGTTGTAGGCTTAGAACTTTTCTTGTTTTAGGCATTTGACCGGTTGTAAGTGGTTTACGACCATTTGGGAGTGTTTTTCGAGTATATTCTTTTGATGCAGATTTATGACCTTAGTTTCTAGATTGGTGCTATGTGATGGTTTCTTGTCTGTGATTCTTGCGGGATCTTAGAGGTAGGCTATGGTCAGGCTGGAATGGTCGGGACTAGACACAGGTGGTGTTGAGGTTCAGAACGATCAGGTGAAGCCGAAGATGACTTAGGCGCCGAGCAGTTGCAAGCATGCACAACAAGGCAACGGGAAGTTTCTAGGAAGGTGCAGGAGGGGCATTTTGGAGAAATGCTCAAAGCCTGCAAAGGAAACTGCTTTCTATTAAAATATTGGAGTTTGTTTGTGTTAGCGGGTAAAGCTGTGTAAAACCTAGTGTTAGTTGGGGGTTAATGGGTTTCCCCCTAGTATCTAAAGACTATAAATAGGAGGGTAGAACACCAGTTCTCGGTGAGGTTTTTCGCAGAAGTGTTGGGGTTTTCTTTCTATTTATTGCATGAGTTGTTCTGTGGGCGGAGAACCTATACTCCTGGTCCTCCTGGATGGAGTGGCTGTAGAAACCTTCATGAATGCAATACATCGATCTTTATGCTTCATTTGAGTTCTTATGTCTGATTGATGTTAGCTTGTTTTGTTCGAGTTGTCTCTCTTCTACCTTCTCTTCTCTTCTCTACTGTCTGAGAGGTTGTTTGCTTCGATTTGCTATGGAAACGACTTGCTTTGAACTCGGAATCATCCTCAAAGCCACCTTGGCTAGTCTATTCCCAAGAGCAAGGTCTGGTCGTAGTTCTTTCTCCTCTTAGACATGGTCGTAAGCACTAACCACACTTTCTAGCAGAGATCTCGATTTTGTTGCCCATCTTTCAATTAAAATTCAGTGGAACGTCTTGAGATCTTCATCTTTCTGTGTGCAAAGTTTCTTGGCCTTTTGTTCCATAAGTCGAAAGTTCTTTGAGTTCTTGGCCTGGTGGTCGTGCGCCTCGCTGGTTCCTGTGTTTCGTTTACGACCACGTCCTTCTTCTTGCCTTCGGGTTTTTGTTGTGTTCTATAGTTGAACTCAATGCAATCATTGTCTGGTACGTCGACCGGATTCACGAGTTAGTTGGTTTCAACCATGGTCAAGTACTAGACCACCTCGCACTCTTTTCGACCACTCTTATCTTTTGTCGCGGTAATCTAGCATCAACCACGTTAGACGTTCGACCACCTGTTGGCTTACGACCACAAGGTTTCAACCAAAGAGCCGTCTGTCTACGACCGAGTTGTTCGATCGACCACCAGTTGGCGTTCAACCACTCTGTACACAGATAGTCACCCGCTCGGCCGTTTCGACCACGCCAGAGTGTCTTAAGACCTCGCAGTAAGCTTTCGACTGCTCTGTCTGTTTTCGGCCAGCATCTGTTTATTGTCTGTTGTCGGTCTATTTTTCTCGGCTTCAAGTCTTCAACCTCTCTGGTCTATCTTCTGCTCTCTGATAGATGTTTTGGTCTTGGGTGTCTTTGGCTGTCGACCACTCTGTTCTCTGATAGTCAGACAGCCGTTGATTACAATTGGGAGAATTTTGACCGCATCGACCGCATAGAACATTGTTTGCCAGTATGCTATTTTTTCTCTGTTTCGGTTTGCTCTCTTGGTTTCTAGTGAGCTTACAATCCTGACTTCATAGCTCAGTAGCTATTGGAGAAGAAGGATTGTGTGAATACTTGGGGAGGTTTGAAGGCACCATTCACCCCCCTCTATTGCCTATCCGGTCCTACAGGTTCTTAGAAGTAGTGGATACGAATCATTATTTGATATGCTTGTTACAACAGATCAACCGAAGATTTTGTATGTTATCTATATTTTCCTTATCTGAAGATTGTATACAGTTAGCTGCAACTAAATCGCTACAATTGTGTAACTTTGTGTCTTGTATCCGATGTACCGTTCACCATCCGAAACATGGATGTAACACATGGGCTAGATTTGGCCCACCATTACGTGTTGCCCTATAAGAGAGAGAGAGTGTGAGCTAGGGGAAGAAGCAAAAACTAAATTATTCTTCTCCTCCCCATGCTCACTCGGCTGCTACCGCCTGCCCCATGCTCACCCGGCCACCACCTTTTCCCCGACACGTGCGCCGTCATCGACCAGCCGTCGGCACCGTCGCTTCTCTGACCACACCTCGCTGCCCCCTACTGCCGACAACACGCCGCACATCGATGTCGCTTGCGCACCGCCGTTGGTAGCCAATCGCCTCTGTTGCTTAGCGTCATGAAATCGATTGAATTGCTAAAATGATGTTACAATTTTATTGTGTGCTTGCTGAGTCTTCGGACTCACCCTTGCTCTGTTGTTGTTTTTAGGTATATGATGGCGACATGCATGAAATGAGAATAGTCCTTTTTGAACTACACATATGAAATAATAGATTAGCCTTACACTGAGTTATTATGTTTAATATACTGTTAAGTCCTTTACGACTCGCCGTTTGGTTTATTTTGCTTGCGAGCGATGGTGGAAGGTCTCTATGATCATGGAGCTCAGAGTTCTGTTTATGCTCCAGTTATGTGCAATATGATGTTAGTTAGCTTAATGTTAATATAATATATTTGTATGTTTGTTGCTCCCTGTTGAGATGATAAGTGTGCTGTGGTAACATCTTGGGCCCTGTGGAGGGCCGGGGTGTTACAATGGACTCTAGTTTATAAATAGAAGCAAAGCACAACTAGCTTGATCAGTTTTGATCGACTGCATATACAAAACTGTCGAGACCCTAGATTTCTGAATTCGGACCCTCTGTGTAATACAACACTAGTCCCAGATCAAAGCTAGTGCACATAGTCAAACAGTGATGATTACATAACCAACAACGCTTTATTACAATAATAGAGAGTACATACTAAAAGGTCTCTTTATTACAAATGAGGTTTCAAGACCTCACACACACAACACAGTGAAGCAAAAGATAAATCGTGAGACCCATCAATACGCCACAGGCAATTGACTGGGGAAGCGTGACCTAGTACTCCGGAAAGCCTTCGTCGAATCCATACGCGTCGTAGTCGTAATCTCCCTCTTGAGCTTCATATTCTTCTGAGTTGATTTTTAGTGTAGCATGTGAGTACAAAAAGTACTCCGCAAGTCTTGGGAAAATGCAGTAGATGCAAGGTTTAACAAGGAGGGTTATATGGTTCTTTTGTACAAAGCAATATTTTATTTCAAATACCATTAAATATTTTTGAAGGCATTAATTTAATAAAGAAATTGCTTTAATAGAAACTATTAATAATTTTATAGTGAAGTTTCCAACAACCAACACTAGTTAACTGGCTCTAACCACCAAGGTTCAAGACAACGGGTTACATCCACCCACACTGGCTCCATCCGTCAGGACACAATTCTGAGAGTTCCATCTACTCTCTAGTTTTCAAAACTTTTACTTTAAAACCAAAACTAAAGATCTACCATGTGAATGCATTCCTTGCCCGCCCTTGACCGTGGGTACGGCTATTCGAATAGTTTTACACTTTGCAGAGGTTGTACAACTTTACCCACAAGATGCTTCCATAGGCATTAGACCCAGATAAAATATCACAAAGCTTTTACCTTACTCTAGTCTAGCTAGTCACCACCAGCTGAGGTTTCACCTCTGAAGGTTTAAACCACCTAGTCAGAAGCCCCCTCTTGCGCCGTATGAGTACAGTAAACCCTGTCCCTCACTGTGAATAACCAGTACACCCTGACATCCACTTTCCACTGGTGGTAACTAAACTAAACTATCGTAAGTTAGTCAGCTAGGTTGTACCCATATAGACTTGTGGTTGTACGGTAGTGCTCAGTCTGGACAAACACAAGCGTCGATCCTTAACATACATTTTACAAGACTCGTGCTAACCGCACCAATCCAATCCAACCATCCGCTCCGGTCTAAAACCATTTTCACATTTTATTTAGTTTTAATAGAACATTGGCAACATCAATCGCCACTAATCTCTGAATACAAAGACTAGTATAATAAAATATAATTTCTCATTCCAAGGTTACCAAAGTTATATAGCATGACTAAGCATTTTACTACCGTTCTAACATTTATCAAAGATTTATAATAATCTCATTATTGAAACAAAGGAAATCCTAAGGTTACAAAGGTACATGGCATTCAACTTCAATCGAGGATATAACAATGATTGGATTAACTAATACGCTAAGACAGAAACTAGGGTTCTATGTAAATAGCAATGCAAATAAGTTTAAAATAATCAACAAAATTTCACAAACATAGGTTCAAAATGTTCAAAGGAGATTTGCCTTCTTGTCGTTATACGAACCTTCTTCTTTGCTTAGAATATTCTTCGGTGACATCGGATTCTACGCGCGAAACGACAAATACAAAAGAATAAATAAATACAAATAAAATCATAAAAATACAAAATATATACTGGAAGAAAGGTTAAGATTTTAGATTAATTTAGGAGAAAGAATCAACGGATTCGGAGTTCGAATGAGGGAGAACGAATATCTAGAAGTTTTAGATATCACATGAAATGATAGCAAAATCCGAGAATTACTTTTTGAACAGTACGGTGTCGGTTGGTTGCGAGGTGGCAGCGAACGGTCAAAATGGAACCCCCGACGAGGCGAAGGTGGTGACGTGGGTACGGTGTCGAGGAATGGCGGCAATCACTAGCGCAGAGGGAAAAACGGCAGTGACGGCGTGGTAGCGACAACGGCAGGTTGGAGAGACATAGTACCGAGTATGTAATGGGCAGATGTAGGGTGAGCACAGGGTAGAACACGACATGGTGAAGCTAAAAAAATTATTGTATATGCTGAAAATTCAACGGAGACGATACAATCGACGTTTGAATGAAGACAGTAGAGAAAAAGAAAAACTTGATATCTTGATGTTCGGTGAAGCGAATCTAGAACCACTTGGAAGGTAACTATCTGGGATGGTTTGGCACGATATGACGCGAACGGATTGGGGAAAACACCACCGGATAGATGGGGACACGAGATGCCATTGGCGGCCATGGCGAGGTGTTGGAGGCGAAAATTTGTGGAGGCTTTTCAGGGAAAAGGAAGAGAGCACAGCGTAGAACGCGGTGAGGCAAGTCTAAAAAAAATTACAACACAGGATAAAACTCAACAGAGACGACAAATCGATGTCAGGAGTCAAAAACGGCTATTTTCGCGGAAAGCTCAATTTCTGACAATTGGCTCTACGAAAAATTAAATAAAATGATAGATAAATTTCTTGGAGTTTAGAATATGATATGACATGAACAAAAATTAAAGCGCTTACCGAAAAAGTGGTGTACGCGCGAAGGCACAGTTTTCATGTCTGCGGCTCGACAAGGTCGACGAGGACTCGGGGAATCTTCGAGTGATGGCAATAGAAACATGACATAGAACGCGTCGAGGCGAACTTAATGGCACTAGTGGCTCGGCCAAAGAATATCGGATGGTGACAGAACACGGCGGAGAAGACATCCGACGACCGACGGGTTGACATCGGCATTACGGGCAAATGGAGAGGAGTTAGCGGGTGAGGTTTGTGGCGAAACGAAGAGGAGAACGTCGGGAACACAATGCTCACCTCGGTTTTGATGGAACATGCACGGTCGGCTCGCAGCGAGGAGAGAAGCGACGGCGCTGTTTGGCCACGATGGTCCGGCGATGCTCCGACGAAGCGAGGAAGCACCGCGAGAACGCGAAGGCAAAGCTGGTGGTGTGGTCAAAGTGGCGGAACTCCACTGTAGGCGTCGCAAATGGCCGAGGAACAGCGCTCGGTTCATAAAAGAAAAATAGCGATTGCAGAGAGAAGAAAGGGTGAGAGGGCTTAAGATTTTCGGGGATGGATGACGATGAGAAGGGGCACCCGGTGCTCCCTTTTGTAGGCACGGAGGTGGAATGGAGAGGGAGATCAAATGACGGTATCATTTAGAGCAACGGTTTCATTTTCGTGTAAATGCACATGAAGGAGGAGAGGAACGGATGAGTCTTGAAGAGAGGAATTGATTGCACTTGATTTCATGAAAAATAATTGAGAAATTTATGAGTTATGGAAGCTTTAAAGGAATGGCCATGGCGACGGCTCGCTCTGGACGAAATGTTTCGGCTTCGAGGAGAAGATGAAGCGAGGAGAGAGAAAAATGAAAAGAGAAAAAAAATAATTTTTTTTTCTGAAAATAAAATAAATTCGACAAATTCTGTAAAAAACCTTGGAATTTGAAAAGATCAAATAAAATAATTTTGTATTTATTTGAAGTTTATTTTAACCATTTAAAATAATTTTTACTTTCTAAGCTTTAATTTAATCCAAATAAATTTAAAAATTCCAAAAATTTGAAAAGAGGATAGAAATGGATAGATTAGAATTTTATAAGAATTTAGAATTTTTAATGGGCTTAATCCGAGTTAAAATGAAGAAATACGGGCTCCCGGAAGTTTGAAACTAAAGAAAAAGAATAAACTGATTTTTGGAATTATTTTTGAACTGAAAAATCAGATTATGACGTCATCAAGGGAAATGATTTTCAGAGGAATTATTTTCTATGGAAAAGGAATTTATGACGTCAGTAAGGATTTTGATTTTCTAGCCGAATTATTTTTGTAAAGGAAAAGGATTTATTACTCTAAATCCAAGCAGGTGTGACCGGGTTTATCAGCGAGAGAGAAGAGAGAGAGGAAAGAGCAGACGGTCGGATGAGCGATGCGGCGCAAGGAGTAAATTGGGACCGACGGATGGAGAGCGAAGGGGTTAGATGAAGATAGACGCACGAGATTAGATCGGCCGGTGGAGGATTAAATCCAAGCCGTCAACTAAGATGCGAACGGGTAAGTGAAGAGGGAGGGCTGAGATTAAAACAGGTAGGATGGATTGAACCAGGGCTTGACACTTGTCAGCCTGAGGAGAGAGGTTGAGGATTAAATTTGATTTAGATTTTCAGGAACACGAGGAAGGTTTTCAAAAATACTTAGAAAATAGGACATAAAGTTTAAAAACTTTAGAAAATTCATAGAACATTCCTGAAGCTATTTTAGACTTAGGTAAAATATTTCCAATTTCAATTTGGTATTTTAATTTTACAAAAAATACTTTTTAACTTTGAAATTGATTTTTTTTTAAATCCAGAAAAGCACAGAAAATCCAGATAGAATTGAAATACTTTAAAATAATTAATTTGAAATTAAATTTTTAATGAAACCGAATTTTTGGGATGTTACAAAAACTCTTCATCAGATACTTTATCTCGGGGGTCAGTCCAGGTGTTGGCAGCTACTACTACATTGCTGCCTCCTTCTTGGGTGCCGCCTGTCAGGTACTACAGGACTCCTATTCCAGTTAGTCCACTTCAGTATACTGCATCGCCGCCCCGGTGCTGCCCAGAGTCTACACATTGCCTACCACTAAGTCTACGAGTCGACCGGACGTGGTGACAAGTACCCTGTTAGTGGATTCACAAAGTGCTCTCATTCTTTTCGACTCCAGTGCCACTTATTCCTTTGTTTCCCGTGAGTTTGCTAGAAAGGCAAAACTGAGTATGCAACATATTTCGTAATCGGTTATACTCAATTCCCTGGGGGGTATTATTGCTAGCTCTATGGTTTGTCCGGATGCATCGTTTCATAGATGGTGTGGATTTTGTGGCTAACCTCATGGTTATTCGATAGAGTATTTTGATGTTATCCTCGGTATGGACGGTTGCATCGCTACCAGGCAATAATTTATTGCTTCTAGAGGACAATCATTTTGCAAGCTCCTTTAAGGAAGGAGATCATCTTTCAAGGGAATGCACCTCCGGGTTCTTCTTTTGTGTTGGCCAGACTGTTATTTGGCTGACGAATGCTTAAGTCTAGATTACTTCTACCAGTTGCGGAAAAGCCAAGTGCGCCTTCACGTTTGAGAATATTCCAGTGGTATGTGAGTACCCTAACATATTTCCTGAAGACCTTCCGCGAATGCTACCCGAAAGAGATGTGGAGTTTAGAATTGAACTTGTTTCTGGCACTCGACCTATCTCTATATCCCTGTACCGTTTAGCGCGACCACTCTAAGAAGAGTTGAAGAAGCAATTGGACGGGGTTGTTGTCTAAGAGGTCGATCCATCGCAGGTGTCACCTTGGGGAGCCCCCCGTCCTATTCACTGAGAAGAAGGATGGGAGTTAGCGCATGTGTATAGATTATCGTGCTCTTAATCGGGTGACCATCAAGAATAGATACCCGTTGCCTCGCATCAAGGACTTGTTTGATCGATTGAAGGGAGCAAAGGTGTTTTCCAAAATTGATCTACAATCTAGGTATAATCAAATTCGAGTGCGGGAGCAAGATATTGAAAAGACAACTTTCTTCATGAGGTATGGACACTATGAGTATAAAGTTATGTCCTTTGGACTAATAAATACCCCTGCTGTCTTTATGAAAAGATGAACAGCATGCTACACAAGTATTTGGATGACTTTGTAGTTGTGTTCATTGATGATATCTTGATTTATTCCAAGACGGAGGAAGAGCATAAGCAGCATTTGAGGCTCGTGCTTGAGACTCTAAGGCAGAATTTCTTTGCCAAGTTGAAGAAATGTGAGTTCTGGATTTCTGAAGTGGGCTTTCTGGGACATGTGATTCATCAGGAGGGCATTTCAGTAGATCCAACCAAGATTTCTACAATAGTAGATTGGAAGAGGCCATCCAATGTTAAGGAGGTGAGAAGTTTTCTTGGCTTAACTAGTTATTATCGGCTTTTCATGAAAGACTTCTCCATTATTGCCAAGCCAATGTCTCAACTCATACGAAAGGGCATGAAATTCTAGTGGACCGGTGAATGTGAGCGCAATTTCAATATTTTGAAAGAGAAGTTAGTAACTGCTCATGTTCTCACTCTTCCTGAGCCAGGAAAGCATTTCACGGTTTACTTGGATGCATTGCGAGTGGGTTTGGGTTGCGTGCTCATGCAAGATAGCAGAGTGATCGTGTATGCTTCGTGACAATTAAAGAAACATGAACAGAATTACCCTACTCACAATTTAGAGCTGGCTGTAGTGGTTTTCACTCTAAAGATTTAGAGGCATTATTTGTATGGAGAATCCTGTAATATTTTCACTGACTATAAGAACCTCAAGTACATCTTCACTCAGAACGAGTTAAATTTGAGGCAAAGAAGGTGGTTAGAACTGATTAAAGACTATGATCTTACTCTCCAGTAGCATCTAGGTAAAGCAAATGTGGTTGCTGATGCTCTTAATCACAAGATGACACCATCCACTGTAGGTTATCTCGTTGCTGACTTTGAATGGATGGGAATTTTCTATTGCTATGCTGGTACATATAGGTTGAGACACAACTGTTGTTAGAATCAGCAATTCCAAAATGGGTGAAAGAAGCGCAACAACACGATTAGATGCTCCAACAAGTGAGGAAGCGCCTCGATGAAGGAAAATCAGGGGATGTCAGCCTTGACGAGTCAGGCGCATTGCGGTTTTTGAGAGAGGCTTATCGTACCCCGTATATAGTACATTCTAGCGAGACTAAGATGTATCAGGATTTGAAAAATAGCTTTTGGTGGAAGAGAATGAAGGTGTATGCTGCCCAGATTAGGCAGAAGAGCTATGCGGATGTTAGAAGGCGAGACGTAGAGTTCGAAGTGGGGGATCGGGTGCTTTTGATAGTGTCTCCCACTAAAGGAATTGTGCGATTTGGTACCAAAGGGAAGCTTAGCCCACGGTACATTGAGCCATTTCTGATTCAAGCACGAATTGAAAAGTCGACATATCATTTTATTCTTCTTGAGTCTAGGCGAGAAGTTCACAATGTGTTTCATGTTTTTATGTTGAGAAAGTACTTAAGGGATCTAAAACATGAGATTGTTCTAGAACCGTTGCCCCTTAAGCAAGACCTCACCTTCGAGCCCAGTCCAGTTCGGATTCTGGAGGAATCGGAGAAAGTGTTGAGGCATAGAGCGTTAAAGTATGTTAAAGTTCTATGGTCGCATCAGCCTAAGCGAGAAGCAACGTGGGAATTGGAATCTCGCATGCGCAAGAAATACCCGGAGTTGTTCCCTATGGAGTGCAGTGAGAGTTGTTTTTGTTCAATTTAGTTTGTCCTGTTTTTGTGAAAAGTATTGAGTTTAATTTGGGGTCGAATTCTGTTAAGGGGGTAGAATGTAACACCTAGACCGGATTTGGCCCAGCCCAACCCATGTGCTACCCTATAAGAGAGGGTGAGCCGGGGAGAAGCAAAACGGGTGCTCTTCTCCTCCCTATGCTCACTCAGTGCTTCCGCTTTTCCGTGATTACCCGTCACGCCTTCTTCCCCACGCCGCCACCGCCATCGACCGCCGCCGCCGCCGCTCCTCTGGCCGCACCAGGCTATCCTCCTGCAGCCGTCGATGCCTCGCACGCTTGAGCATCGATGTCGCCTGCACGCCGCCATCGGTAGCCACGCGCCTACATCGCTTAGCGCTGCTGTTCCCCGTCTACGTCTCGCCTTCCTCGTCCTCTGCTACCGCCGTCGCTCCGCCAAGTGGCTCGCCGCTGCCCCTCTTGCTCTGCTCGGCTGCACACCGCACTAAAGGGGCAAGGGGTGCAGTGGTGAGCTAGAAGGGAGAGCCAGGCTAGCGAAGAGAGGGAGGCCCCGGCCGACCGAGAGAAGGAAGGAGAGGGGTCGCCGGAGTGAAGAAAGGAACGGGAGGAGCCAGTCGGCTGAGAAGAAAAAAAAGAGGGAGGCAACGACGTGAAGGAAAAGAAAGGAAGAAGGGAGCGCTGGCCGTGGAAGGAAAAGAAGAGAGGAAGGAAAAGAGGAAGAAGAGAAAAGGAAAGTCGACCATGCCAGTGTCCAAATCGACTAAGGAAAGGAAGGTAGTGCCCCGATTCAATCGTTCGGGGCCAAGGTAACGCCTCGAAAATCCTTCTCCCTGCTTATTCACCGAATTTTGCATAAGTCATTATGCCGATTGTTATAATTGATTCATGTGGCGAGGAAAAGGTCGCTTAATAAAATGAATGCTGAGCAATTGAAATCGGTCTTGCCATTATTGATCCGGTTGATGCGTGGCGGAGAGGAGGATGAGAGAATAAATTGAGGTTAAATAGTGTGATTGATTGAGAGAGATTAAGCGTGTAGAATTCGATCCGTGAGTATAAATGATGAAATCGCTAATTTTATAGACTGGTTAAGCATCGAGACAATGAGAAGATGCTTAGTGGGACAAGGTTTGATTATGTTGGATTGGATGTTAGAGCGATATCATTTGCTCGTATATGAATATATTATATTAGCAATGAATTGAAATTGTTAATGCCTATTCAGTGGCGATTCGAGTCTGTTGCCGTCCACGCACCGTCCACCAGGTTAACAAGCAAGTGTATGGTAGAACAGTAAACTATGGTGAATGTTTGTTATTCGTGTTTCTATGCCATGATTTGCAGTATTTATGAGATAATGCATAGGATTATGTGCTAATCATATCTTGATGAGTAACTCTTATGATTAGACATCTACATTTGAAGAATATTGCATCATACAAAATGCATAAGAGCCAGGTGGTGAGAAAGTCATATGACTAGTCTGGAGTGCTTTTGAATAAGACCTACACAGTTAGGCACCTCCACGGGATGGAGGAAAATGGTGACATTGACGGGTGTACCCTCCGCTATACCGGTATAAGCTACAGTTACAGATGCGTTATAGATGCATTACAGATGCATTGCATGGTATTGCATTGCATGAAAGAGACAGAAAGTGATATAGTTATAGTTCTGATCATAAAATTGATTCTGATCTCTTGATATGGAATGGGTTTCTGATTAGAATTTAATTTACAGTTCACAGTTATAGAATTGATTCTGATTTACAATTCAATTTGATTCTGATTCTGATCATAGAGTTAGTTCGACTTCAGGTCATGAAATCGATTGAATTACTAAAATAATGTTACTGTTTTATCGTGTACTTGCTGAATCTCCGGACTCACCCTTACTCTATTGTTGTTTTTAGGTGAATGATAGCGACATGCATGAAATGGGAATAGTCCTTTTTGGCACTACACATATGAAATAACAGCTTAGTCTTACACTGCGTTATTATGTTTAATCTAGTGTCAAGTCTTTTGCGGCTCGCCGTTTGGTTTATTTTGCTTGTAAGCTGTAGTGGTGGGTCTCTATGGCCATGGAGCTAAGAGTTCAGTTTATGTTCCAGTTATGTGCAATATGAAGTTAGTTGGCGTATTGTTAATATAATATATTTGTATGTTGGTTGCTCCTGTTGAGATTATAAGTGTGTGGTGGTAGCATTTTGGGCTCTGTGGAGGATGAAGCGAGCACAGCAGAGCTTGATCAGTTTTGATCGGCCGCATGTACAAAACTCTCCTAAACTTTTACAAATAAAATGTTGTTCTGTTTAGGTTGTTCTCCGCTATAAAACATTGTATCACTACATAGACAAGTTTCCTCAAATAATTTTCAGTAACAAGATAGTAGGAATGACCAATTATCAATAATAGCCATTGGATATAATGGATCAATGGTCCAAATTCACTATAAAAATTCCAACGGTACGAAGGTAGGGACAATTTTGATTTGTGGTTTATTCATATGGTTATGGTTAATTGGATGAGCACGTATGATCATTATAGAGAAAGATGGGGATATAATTTTGATATATAAAAACACGATTCAACTTTTGTACGCAGAACCCACACAAATCTAGAAATTTCTTGTGGCCAGATTATGTCTTCCAGCCACATTCGGGTAGCATTTAACATGTAGTACCACTATTATTGTAAAACTACGAGACATACTAATTAACTTCAGATAGCAAGCCCTTGATAAACTTGCAGCATAGTTGGCCTGTCTTGGGGTGAAGGCTGTAGGCAGTCAAATGCGACGGAGAGAGACGGATTTACGCCATCTGCCTCATCAAGTGTGGGTGCTGGAAGACGTTTATCCAAAACATCTTCGAGATGAAGATCTTGTTCTTTGAGTGTATTTTGTAGATCTCCTAGATGTTTGCCCATCAACACCTCTAACAATTGTTTACGGAGTGCATATTCTTATTGTAAATGTTAGCCACATTATTATATCTTGTTCTTGTATTCATGTATTAGAGTGTGTATAGTTTGTCAAAGTTTAATTTGTAATATTGTAATATTGTATGTGATAAGTTTGAGAATGCTGATGTATATATAAATTTTGCAAAAAAAATTCATAATTTGTGTATATATGGTCTTACAAAATTTGGACAAAAATTTATAAATCATGTACAAATACAAAAGAATAAGATACAGATACAGATGAAGTGTTACAATTAGAGGTATTATGTCTATTTGCCTCTAATCTTTTTCATTATGTTTCTCAAACTATCCTCTAGCTAAATATTTTTCAAATGTAACTCTAGATTATCAAAGAAATAAATTTTTAGATAATTTAAAGTAGAAGCTGAAAATTAAGAATTTGCAGCTCACTCTTGCGAATGCTGAACCAGGCAACGCAATTTCACGGGGCAACTGATCAAGTTTTACAAAAATGGAGAAAAGAACCTATCCAGAAAAAAAAAACTGGAAAAAGACGATAAAATCTTGGCGCTGCGGCGGGAGACGGACCGACGGTGGCTGAACCCGGAGAGCACCATGATGGTGGCCGCGGCGAAAATGGCCTTCGCCTCCTGCGGCCGCCTCCACCTCCTCCTCGTCACCCCCCATTCTCGCCAGGACCCGAGTCAGCTGCGGCGGGATAGCCAAACCCATCTCGTTCTTGGCACCTTCAACGGCCGCAGGATCCACCAAGTACTCCGTGCTCTTCTGCTCGTGTTCCTCATCTTCCCCCGACGCCCTCGTCGCGCCGCCTCCGCAGGCAGTGGAGGAGGCAAAGAACGCGGCGCCGGCGGCTGGGGAGGAGGAGAAGGGCGAGGGTGTCGGTGGGCGAGCTTGTGGGTTTGCTGGATAACCGGGTGGGGCGGGTGGTGAAGGCTTGGCGGCACCCGGAGGCGGACACGACGCTGTACGTGGAGGAGGTCGACGTCGGCGAGGAGCAGCCGCGCACAATCTGCAGCGGTCTCGTTAACTACCTCCCCCTCGATGAACTCCAGGTAATGGTGCTACCATTCCCAAGAACCCACCCAGCATAAGAATTCGTCCATCCAAGATTTCTCATTTTATTCAGCATACAAAAAAAAAATTCAAGTATACTTATGTTTAGCATGACACAAATCACACAATTGTGCATTTTAACAGAGCTGTTTGTATACCTACTATGTATGAATAAAGAGGAACAGGGGATTTTAGTATCAATTAAGAGGAACACCTCTTTTTGGGTAAGAAGTGCAACCTAGTTAGTGCTAGTAACCTTCCTGAATTTAACAGGTAGTGCCTGGATGGGACTAACTTGAGCCAAGATCCTGATGCTTCACTCTAGAGTTGCACTCAATTATGGTCAATTGACTCAATTCATACCGATTCTGGACATAAAACCAAAGTTTGGAGAGTTCTGGGTTCAAACCGATGATGTAGTCCTGGATGTAGAAGCAATAAGATGAATACAGAGCCCAAAGGCCGAAATTATCTGAATGTCTAGCCATTGTTGCATTGCTGCTTTCCTAATCCCTTTTGCTCGATGGATAACCAGAGCAATGTCATCTTTTATACTTGTCTTCCAATTATGCATGGATGGAGCAAGGTGTTCAAACACTGCTTTATTCCTCACTTCCCATATAAACCAGCGGCATAAGACGATTATTTCCATGAAGAAGCTTCGAGATATGATTTGCTTTTGAAACAGGACGTGTAACGCAACTCCTATCCTTACCAGCTGATATGTAGCTTGAACCACATGCTTTACTGAGTGCATCAAAAAAAGAGGAGCTATAAGGTTTGCTGTGCTCCATTGCATAAAACACATGGGTATTTATTATCACATCCATATCTCCAAATCAATAAACCAAGTTATTTTAAAAATAAAATGTTGTTCTGTTTAGGTTGTTCTCCACTATAAAACATTGCATCACTAGACAGACATGTTTCATCAAATAATATTCAGTTACAAGATAGGGGGAATGACCAATTATCAATAATAGACATTGGATATAATGGATCAATGGTCCAAATTCACTATAAAAATTCCAACGGTACGAAGGCAGGGAAATTTTTAATTGGTGGTTTATTCATATGGTTATGGTTAATTGGATGATACATATGATCATTATAGAGAAAAACGGGGATATAATTTTGATATAAAAAAAACATGATTCAACTTTTGTACACAAAACCCACACAAGTCTAGAAATACTAATTCGGGTAGCATTTAACATGTAGTACCACTATTATTGTAAAACTATGAGGCATACTAATTAACTTCAGATAGCAAGCCCTTGATAAACTTGCAGCATAGTTGGCCTGTCTTGGGGTGAAGGCTGTAGGCAGTCAAATGCGACGGAGAGAGACCGATTCACGCCATCTGCCTCATCAAGTGTGGGTGCTGGAAGACGTTTATCCAAAACATCTTCGAGATGAAGATCTTGTTCTTTGAGTGAACTTTGTAGATCTCCTGGATGTTTGCCCATCAACACCTCTAGTACCACAACACCAAAGCTATAGACATCGCATTTCTCCGTGACTAAATATGTGTAGGACAGTTCTACATCCAACATAGAAATTAGAAACATAAGAATTAGGAATGCGCTTCAGTGCAGAGCAATGCATCTGACACATTTTGCTAGAGAATATGGTGTATGTATATACATACCAGGTGCTATGTAGCCGTAGGTCCCTGCCAGTGCACTCCAATTTGATGAATCGAGTTTTAACATTCTTGCAATACCAAAATCCGAGACAAAAGCTTTGTAATCAGCATCTAGTAAGATGTTTCTGCTTGTGATGTCACGATGAATTATGGGTGGGTGACAATCATGGTGAAGGTATGTAATAGCTTGAGCCACATCTCTTATGAGAGTTGTCCTTCTTTGCCAATGGAACTGGGTTGCTACTTCTTCGCTGCTTAAGATAGAAGCTAGATTTCCTCTTTCTATAAATTGACAAACCAGAAACTTGTACCGGGAATGAGAACAAAATCCATACAGCTTGACGATGCTACGTTGACGGATTTTTGTCAATATTTCGATCTCACGGTGAAATATCCCTTCATGCATACCTTCATCGACTGGATGCAGTTTCTTAACTGCAACCACTTGTTCGTCTTGGAGTTGTGCTTTGTAAACACGACCATATGCTCCCTCTCCAATGCAATGCTTCTCATCAAAATTTTCAGTTGCATTGACAATATCCTCGAATGCCATTTTACCGTCAAAGCTCCATACAGAGAATACATCCCTTCTGTTCACTGCATCAGTTTCTTGAGTCAATTTCTTGCACCAAATCAAAACAGCAACAACTCCTGCCGCTATGGAAATAATAGCAACAAACATAGGTACACTGACTTCTACTATCAACTTTTGATGCTTTTGTCTATTATCTGCAGGACGCAAATAACAAGGCGACAGGCCAACAAGCTCTCCACAGAGACCTTTGTTGTGGAAAAACCATTCTGCTGATGCATTACGGATCCCTTTCGGTACAGGGCCGTCTAGGATATTGTACGATACATCAAATATTGATAGGCTTTGCATGCTTGCAATGGAAGCAGGGATAGCACCGCTGAATTGATTGTGTGAGAAGTTTACAAACATCAGCATGTCTAGCTTGCCAAGTTCTGATGGTATTGGTCCACTGAGATTGTTTTGGCTAATATCAAGCATGCTTTGTAGATAAGCTAAATGGCCCAAAGTACCTGGTAGACTTCCGCTGAGGCTGTTGTTGTTCATATTTAATGATCGCAGCTTGAAACAATTTCCAATTTCTTCAGGTGTTGTTCCACTCAACTGATTGCTTGAGAAATCAATAATCTCAAGACTGTTAAGTTGCCCAATTTGCTTTGGGATCTGCCCAGATAGTTGATTATGCCTTAAATTCATTGAGTATAGGTTGATTAAGTTGCCAATTTCAGGTGGTATCGCCCCCGTCAACCTATTGGAGCTCAAGCTCATCCTTACAAGATTTTTTAGCTGCCCCAGCTCAGAAGGTATACCGCCTTCTATCATGTTGTCTGAAAAATTGAGAAATGTCAAGTTGTGACATGAGCCCCAATTTGCTGAAAGATGGCCTACCAGTTTGTTTGACGACAAATCTATGAAATGGAGATGTGGGTACACCCCAAATGCTTCAGTTATGTCTCCATGGATCCGATTAAAGCCAATGCTCAGGGCAGTTAGCGAACTGCAATCCCTCAAGCTCTTTGGGATCGGACCATCCAGGTTGTTCCGAAAAAGCATTAAATTCTGTAGCTTTTTACCTTGGCACAATTCAGGCAAGGGTCCGGTCAACTGATTCTCAGCCAAATCGATGTGAACGAAATTAGTAAGGTTGAAGAGTGCTGTAGGCAAAGGGCCGGAGAGCTGATTTCTGAACAGTCCCATTTCCTCCATGCTCACCAACTTCCCAAAACTTTGAGGGATTGAACCAGACAGCTGGTTTTCGCCGAATGAAAGAAAAAGCAAATTTGCCAGATTTCCAAACTCTGGTGGGATTTCTCCAGAGAGATTATTGCTGCCAATTAAAATCTGATAAAGAGAGGACATGTTCGCTAGACTTGATGGCACTGGTCCAACTAGGAAATTCTCGGAGAGGGTGAGCACTTCAAGATTCGCAAGATTTCCAAGCTCATGAGGAATGGACCCGGTCAGGTGGTTACCCCAAAGAAATAAATAGCCCAGCGAAGTAAGATTTCCTGCACTAGTAGGAACTGAGCCGGTCAAAAGGTTTTCAGACAAATCCAAGTCGATCAAACTCGAGAGCATCCCAAGCTCTACAGGGATCAGACCAGTATGCTGGTTCAGATATAGGTACAGGTTCCTAAGGTTTGTGAGGTTTCCCAGGGAGGATGGAATTGTGCCATTCAGATTGTTTTGGTACAAGCTTAGTTCTTGCAGGGTTTGGACTTTGCCTAGCTCTTCAGGTATAGGTCCCGACAGATTATTACCAAAAAGGTATAGAGAGTTGAGGCTTGTCAGATTTCCAAGGGCAGAAGGAATTTGGCCAGCAAGGAGATTCAAGCTCAAATCCATATATTGGATGTGCCGAAGCTGTCCGAGCTGCCATGGGATGTTACCTGAGAGGTTATTGCCACCGAGAGAAAGAAAAGTAAGCTTGGTGAGATTACCCAAGGCCGGAGGGATCTGGCCAGTGATATTGTTGCTGGAGAGATCCATTCTGGTGAGCCTCCCGAGATCACCAATGGATACAGGTATCTTCCCGCTGAGCTGATCACCGGAGAAGTTGAAACTGGAAAGCGTTGAAAGAGAGGTGATGCCAGGAGGGATCGTACCAGACAGATGGCGATTGTTGCTGAGGTCGAGGTTGATGAGGTAAGGGAGGGACTGGAAGCTCAGGGTGTCCAGTTGTCCCACAAGGTTAGCGCCTCCGAGGGAGATTCCGGTGATGGCTTTCACCGTTGCTTCATTGCGTCGTCGAATGTCGCCGCAAGTGATGCCAGTCCAGTTGCATGGGTGGATGTCATAGCTCCATGTGTCCAGGTATTTGGAGTGCTTGAAGGTGGACTTCCAGTGGAGAAGCGCCGCCGCTT
The DNA here is from genome assembly GCA_036346245.1 of Bonia amplexicaulis. Lineage (NCBI taxonomy): Eukaryota > Viridiplantae > Streptophyta > Magnoliopsida > Poales > Poaceae > Bonia > Bonia amplexicaulis. The sequence goes on along the minus strand of CM070744.1, from coordinate 9,666,157 downwards.
GAGATCTCAGCGAAGTGCCTCGGCGAGGGGTGGCGCCATGGGATCGCATGAGAGAAGGGAGAAGCAGGACCAGCGTGAGAATTAGGCGCTGCAGAACTAGGCGTGTGGAATTCGTCATGAGTACTGTTGGATATTGGTAAGGGATGGTAGAGTGAATAGATGGAATGATGGATTATCGCAAAGATATATGTATACATTGCATTCACCGGTCCTTTTCATACCTTCCATGGCCTGACAGATAGGATGCAACCTATTGGCGAATTAAAGTCACTTTTGACACTGTTTCACATTGTATTTACAGAATAGCAGTATAGCGAGCGTATTGACAAAAATATCGTTTTTGCCGTCGGCGGGCCACGACGTGTGGCGCTGCCTCTGCCGACAGGCGGCAGGCGATGTGTCGCCCAAGGAGTAGGGGTGGAAAATGGTAATGGATAATTCGTTTTATCTGATATTCGTATCCGAGAAAACGTGAATATGGTAAGCAAAATTCGTATTCGAAAATGTTTGTATTCGAGAATATTCGTATCCGTATTTAAAAAAATATTCGTATTCGTATTTGAGAATATTCGTATCCGTATTTGTATTTGAGATTATTTGATTTATATTCGATCCGTTTCTAGAACCCATGAAAAATCCGTACAAATTTTGTGATTCAAAATATGAATTTATGTAGTTTAAAATCGGTAACCGGTCAAAAACCGGTGAAAAATCGGTAAAGTCGCTAGGAATCCGTTTTATCCGATATTCGTATCCGAGAAAATATGTATTCTAAAATATTTGTATTCGTATTCGAGAATATTCGTATCCATATTTGAGAATATTCGAATTTGTATTCGTATTCGTTTTAAAAATATGGATTCGTATTCGTATTTGAGACTATTCGATCGTATCTGATCCGTTTCCACCCATACTAAGGAGCAGGCAGCAAGCAAGCTTGTCCCCATCCCCTAGGCGGCAGGTAATTAGGCTTGCCTAATTTTTTGCATTTAGTATTTATTTAAAATTTTAAATATAACAAATGAGCTCAAAAAATTGCAAAAATTTATTAACAGTCTCTTGACACAATGTTCCTCGTAGTGTAATATTTGGGGAATTTTATCCATGGCAAATGTTGCTCAAAAATTTATACAATTTTGATATTTTTATGAGTTTTTACATATAGCAAACGAGCTCCAAAAATTATAAAATTTTATGTGAAGCCTCCCGATGCAGTAGTAGTTATTATGTAATTTTTAGAAAATTTATACGGTGTGAATTAGCCATGTTTGGATTAACTTAACTATGAATTTAACGAATTTTTCACGTTTTTTTACAATTTGATACAATATGAATTCGTATAATTAAAATTAATTATAGTACTACAAAAAATGCATCACAGAATGCAAAATGGCTAACTCTTCTGAGCCACTACTATCTTCTCGCCGTGCTTGCTTGCCCGTGCGTGGTCTTGTCTTCCGTCGCGCACGAGCATGTCTCGTTGAGTACATCAATCGGTCCGGAGGTTGCATATCGGGTCGGAGGAGGTATGGAGACCGTTCTGTCTGCTCAGTGGGTGGCGGTGGTCCAATAGACTGAGGTACAGTATGCTAGGTCCGGTAAGGGTTGAAGTCATCTAGTTGAGACGTGCCGAACTGCGAGCCGTCCGCAATAATATTGTGTACGAAGGACTCTAGAAATCCCCTTGTGGTGCGAACAAGCTCTCGCCTTGACCGTACGACGTGACAGCGAAGCCGGAGGAGCTCTACCCACCAAATTGTCCAAACGCTGGGTATGCCGAGAATACTGAGCCTTGCCTTGCGTACGCTACAAATCCTGACACCGTATACTGCTCTCTAGAAGCATCTAGGAGGCCCGTGTCGTCATCAGTGGACTCATCGTCACCTCCATGTTGAATTAGAGGCTGCAAGACGAAACAATACTATTCAAAACAAATATTCTGGATGTACAATGTGAATCTCGTACCTCCCGAATGTGCAGCGAAGAGGAACGACGGGGAGTGGTAATCTGTGCAGGTGGTGCAGACGGCAAAATGGATGCATCTCGACGACAGACCTGCGGCGGGAGAACGCCATGATGTTAGTGGAATGCAAGGCGTAATAGGAAAAACATGTAGGCTCGTACGTAAGTTACCTTCTTATCGGTACAACGCACGGATGATCGGCGGCTAGTACTACGATGCCATACAGACTCAGTATATTGTGATGGCCAGCCAGACTCGCTAGGTTGCGATGACCTGGCGGGTGAGCATGGTGCCCCCACTGGGTGGCTTATGTGCGCACTGTGATCCGAGGAACGGTCACAGGTAAGATTATGCACTATTTTTTGGCCTCCTTTAGAATGAACTTCATAGTCTTCTGTAGGGCCGGTGGCGTCTCCAAATTACTGATGGTAGCTTCCAACGTGCTTGCGATACGCTATGCTCGCTCCAGCTGAAATGACATTTGAAACAAGTTCAGTAACGAGCAGTACGAATTTATTGAATGGAACGATAAGATATTTGAACTGTCTTACGCTGTCATGCTGCCGCAAAGTGCTGTGAGGATCGATGATGCGGTCCAAACGCTCCTCGTGTGTGATGTGCTCGGGGCGATCTGGTGGAGGAACGATCAGTCTACTGCGTGACCGCGGTACGTACCACACCACATAATGGTCGTATGTTTGGACATCGTACGAACGCTGCTCCATGATGACATCGACATATGCCCTTTTCGCCCATGCCGTTGTCCACTACTACTGCATTGGTCGCCAGTCCGTACCATGACGACCAGCCCTCGATTGCCTGCATTTCTAGAATCATTGACGTTACATAGCAAGACATATAAAAGTGTACACAATAGTCGGATAGAGTTTGACTCACTAGTGCACGGCATGTGGTAAGAACCTACCATCCAGAGGGGCACGGCCTGGTGCAAACCTAACTGTCGCATCACACGCTGTGGCGCGTAAGCCTCCACCATGTACGAGAACACCAGATGGTGTGTCGTCGTCCATAGCTCCCCGTCCTCTAGGCAATGCAGGGACAACCCGTGCGGCAATACACGATGCACAAAATCTACCTTCCAGGGAGTCTATATGACGTCGCTGTCGTGCAACGACTCGAACTCGTTGTGCCACAGCAAGTAGCACCTCGAAGGTTTGCGCTTTGCCCACCGCAGACGGGCAGCAGTCCACCGCATGCCCATAGTGGGCCCATCTATCAGATTGTTGGCGAACTCGCCGAACGGGTGCACTGGCATCACGATCGTGGATGTCCAATAGGGAAGGGCTCCTAACTCCACAGCTGCATGAGAATATAGCAGATGGCCAGATTATGGGTACACCAGTGTCGCGCTGGCAAGCGTCACATAACCATCGATATGTGGCGCATAGAACCGCTGATCCCCAGCTGTACTGAGGCATCGCCCCGAACTCTGCGTCCACCAAAGACTCTGCAAGGCCAATGAATTTGGCATTGCAAATATCGCCGTGTGTAGCTGAAAACATACTCCAACCAAAGAGCTGGATAAGAAACGCGATGAGGTGCGTCCTGACGACCTCCGACATTGCAACCTGCGGACACACACTGAAATTGTTAAGCCACGTGTAGGGGACTCCACGTGCACTCTCCAGGATAGGCCGGCCGAACCGGTCCGCCAGCTTCTCCTTCTAGTCAGCTGGTGTAGGGGTTGGAACAAGTGTGTCGCCTCTGAGAGGCAGACCCGTCAAGAACGCGGCGAAGGGCTAGCCGTGTCACCTGTCATCTATGCGTGGCAGTAGTGTTTCTCATCGTACGAGTGTTCCATAAGCTCCGGTAGAACCACACCTACCAGTACATACGACAGACGAAATATTAGCACGAACATTAATAATTACTTCATAATACAATTTACATTAATTATGACTAACTAAATAACAATAAATATGACTACGAAAATAACGTCGAAAGCATGCTATAAAAAACTACCTGTCTTTCGGGGGAACTAATCAGCACTGCCACGTCCTCAATGACTTATGCACTGCCTTCTCCAAATATTTAGGTACACACTATTAGTTTTGATAGTACCTTGCAACAAATGGGTCAGACAGAATATTACTGCGATTATCATAATGATAGCAACATACTACAAGTCAGTGATTACATGCGTGCATAAATACTTCACTACTTACCAATAATTTGATTACTCATCCGAAAAAAAGACGAGTTTAATTTGGACCGTATAAAATTCCCAGAAAATTACATAATAACTACTACTGCATCGGAAGGCTTCACATAAAATTTTATAATTTTTGGAGCTTGTTTGCTATATATAAAAACTCTTTAAAATATCGAAATTGTGTGAATTTTTTAGCAACATTCGCCATGAATAAAATTCCCCAAAAATTACACTGCGAGGAACATTGTGTCAGGAGACTGTACATAACAACAACAATAACAAAACCTTTTGTCCCAAATAAGTTGGGGGAGACTGTACATAAATTTTCGTAATTATTTGAACTCATTTGATATATTTAAAAATTCAAACAAACACTTAATAAAAAAATTAGGCAGATAATTAGGCCTGCTAATTAGCTAGCCTAATTACCTGCCGCCTGCTTCCTAGGCGACAGGTCACTTGTTGCCCAGCCACTAGGCGTCTCGCGGGCGCTGCCGCCCAGCTTGCCGATGGCAAAAATGACTTTTTTGTCAATACGCTCATCATACTACAATTTTTGTAAATACGGTATGAAACAGTGCTAAAAGTGACTTTAATTTGATATTAGCAGCCACCGTATTCATACCCCACCACTACTTACTACATACGCCAAACATACTGATCAATGCAGTATATACGGGAGTGCCGTGCAGAAATTGAAGCCGTGTGTATTCGTAATTTTTGTCATTTTTGGGGTTTTTTATTGTAATCAAATAAATGGCCTCGGGAAAACAATCTCCAAAAATAGCACTTTGCTCAAAGCTAAGCACGAATAGCGTTGCGGATTATCTCCGTGCCACAGTTGCAGACGCAGAGCAAGGGGTTATTTTTTGAGATAGTTTTCCAGGGTCATTTATGAAAATAAAAAACCCAAAAATGGAAATAAAATTACTGTGTATTCAGGCCATATGGACAGCAACTGATCGAGGTGACGCTATTCTTTTTTGTTTTGATTTTTTGGTTTTCGCTTGTTGAAGGGAATATTATAAATGGCTTTTCAAGTTTAAAATTATGTATGCCATTCTCATCAGCGTTTTTGTCTTTTTTTACTTTGGCTTATGATTTATAAATGTAGTTTTTGGTTTTTAGGCTATCAATGAGAGAAAGTATTAAGTAACATAAACTTGTGTATAATTTTTACCGATATAAATGAAGTCGCTACAGTATGTATTGTAATTAATTTATAGCCTCTATTTTTAAAAAATATTTTATTTAAAAGTTAGATACTATAAAAATTAAAAACAGCTTTTTAGAGCTGAAAAGAAAGACCCAAAAGCTATCACCACAGCCAAAATCATCAGCTACGTCCCCAAAATGACGAGTCATTGTAGTTACTTGTCAAGTTTAGAACATCATGTCATGTGTGTATAGACGTGCCACGATTAACAAATTTTGCCGTACTTGACACACTGCATGCCCTGCAACGCATGCCAGCCATATGTCCGATTGTTGACTTTTTTAGGGTACAAGATAGACGTATATAATCTACACATTCGCATACTACACTTACATATACGTATATTTCTTTTATACATGCTAGGAATTAAAACAGAGACTTAACAATCTTTAGAGCGTAGAAATATACTGTCCTACTGAACACGCACACATATATACTCTCTAGATGATCCTATTCACTGAGCAGCACGTCCGGAAATAAGAAACACTGAGTTTGATGCCAAAGACCGAACCCAGGCCGAAGAGACGAACGACCTCGCCTCTTCCCACAGCTACGACTCAGCCTCTTGTCCTTAATTCGAGTCACGGTAGACAGACTTGTCCTGCCATGAACTAATTAGCGACGTGGATATTTATCTGAGCATGTACATTAATACCTATTGGTCTACTAGGCTCGTTAGCATCGTTTAATCCTACATTACTTAATTAGTCCATTAGACTTCCTTGTTTTATAATGAAACGGTTTCTTAAAGCAGGTTTTTCAAACAACTTTTTAAATCCAAAACTATATACGTTGTCTACATCAACATCTCCGTTATCCACAAAAGCTATCAATCGTAGCCTAAAATAAAAAAGCCATTACAGTTACTTGGTCAAGTTTGGAGTGTCGGTCAATTTATTTCAGTTTATAGATTATAGCTTCATCTAAATAAATAATGGACGGTTTCTCCCCTACTATTTCGAAACAGCTTATCAGGACAGTCTTTTTTAAAGTAGCTTATCGGCATATTCATTCGCACAACCACTCGTGCTTTGGCCAAAAGATATCAGCTGCAGCTATAAGGCATAAGACATAGCATAAAAGAACGCACCTTGTAACAGATACTGCTTCCACAAATACTTGAAAGTAAGCAAAATAAAAAGTAGATCTTGGTGATTGTTGTTGTTTAAAGCGGCTGAATCTGTGTTTTGCCACCAAATTGCTATACTGTCGTGAGATAAAATTGGATTATGGAAGTCCCTGTTCGCTAGTATTCCAATTCACAGTACCACACACCACATAATTCAGAACAAATTAATATTACGGCCTAGTTTTGCACCTCGTGGGATCAGAGTGAGTTGGGCATGAACTGAAAGTGTAGGTAGGTATAAGTCTCAATAAATCAGTGACCACGCTAGTTACAGATTTGTGAATAAATAGCTCTCTGAATAATGAAACCCTTTCGTGTGTGACTCCCAGGAAAGAAGTTAGCTTTCATACTCCCATTTGCATAGCTCGGTCGGAAAATTATGGCAAACCCAGACAGCCTTCTCATGAGTTTTGACAAGAGTATCTTCTCATGGATGACATGGGTGACCATTCCGCATAAATTTCATTATCTACTGAAGCCCAAACCATGCGTTGGCTGTGGTTAATTGTGAACTAGTGATGAACGACCTCTGAGACTACAGTTTTGACTGTATTCTCATATATGGTCATGAATTCAAGCAGGGTTTCCAACCTTGACGTCATCTCTACTTAAGTTTAGTCCGTGAGCTCGGCTACCTGTGTTCCAATGAACACCAGTTCTTCAAAGTGGAGGGACCAAAGCGATCGAGCTAGCGACGAACACAGGGAGATGAAAAGCACACTTTTCTCCATTTAATTAATAAAAATCTGCTGTCACGATTGCTACAAGTTGTACCAGCAATTCGAGGACAGAGACCAGCGGGTCTGACGGAGAAAAGACGACGCATCCTTTGGACCGAGCGGTTCACAGAGCACAGGATCGCGGAAAACAGTTTTTCCAACACTGACGGTTTGGTGCGAATCAACTGAGCACGCCAATAATGGCAAAAATTGCATTGGTATTTGAACTTTTCGGACAAATGGGCTTCTTTTCGTATGGACTTGTGTTCCTGACGCCTTCCTTTCCTACTATAGACATTAAACTATTGTCCATGTAAAGCAATGGCACTCCTATAATTCTATAAAAAATGGTCAGCTAAGTTGCTGCCCTGTTCTTCAGCGTGGAACCAGGCGGCTATTATTAATACATGAGACAAGTGTGGTGAGGTGTAGGCTCAGGGATGGATGTAACGGTGGGTCAACCGAGGCTAGAACCCACCTATCATTGGCCAGGACTGGTCAGAGCGTGAATACCCCTACAATACTAGCATATATTTATAAGACAAAATGGGTTATCTAGTCCGAAGGCAAAAGACCTTTTTCACAAGCTCCTCCGAGTGCTGGGTCTTCCACACAACACATACTTATAACTCACAGCATAAGTGATTATTCGCTATCCGTTGGATGGATTTGGACCTCACAACAATATACAATGCTTTTAGAAACTTCGGCTGCCAAACTATGGAAGAGATGCATGCATGTTCTTTCTCGCCAATATACTGTCTAGGAATCCCCGTAATGGCGGATAGGTCACACAGATTTCTAAGACAAAACGGTTTCTATTAAATTTTTGTCGGAAGTTCATAAATATCTGAAAAGTTTATAACTTACAAGAATTTAACCTATATGTCCTTGACGAGCTACTGAGCCAAGCAATAGTTGGACGCATAACTTGAATTAAACAGCACCTCAAAAACATCCGGAGGCCCTTCTGTAGCTATGCAGCATGAAAGCAAGATGGTTGGTATTTAAAGAACTTGAGCGGGCAATCATATATGCGCTAAACTTGTTCCCGATGCCTTCGTTTCCTATTAGACATTTCTTTATTTTAGATTACAATGAAGGGCGCACATTCACACGCACCTCGCACACACCACACACTATATGCACACATGCATACGGTGCGTCTGTTAGTGATATGCACTAGAAGAAATTATGTATATATTACATCATTTTTATATTTATAATTTTTTGAGTAAATATTATTATGTTCCTTGAATAAATCATCATTTATAAAGGTTAACAAGTATGTGACTTATTTGTAAATGCCTTTATTTTTTATATGATTCTAAAAGGATTCCTGGTCAGATGTCACTGGTCGGAACACTAGTGACTTATAGACTAGTATATGTATTAATTGATGACCATGTTTTACCTGTCATCAAATCAATAATGTGGACATATGTTAGAGAATATGGTATTTGATTGAACCACATTGAGACACTGTTGAGATTGTTACTTATGTGTCATCAGTTAGTATTATGCAATAATGATGTATGATCCTTATACCTGATATCAATATAGTTTCCTATGGGCCCCTCGATATGGTCGGATAAAGAAAGTGCATGGCTATGCTATAAGTGGTTGAAGAGTCGATCATATAAAGTTATCCATTACTTGATCGGGAAAAGATTAAACAGTCCATGGATGTCACATTTCTCACTTAGAATTCCATCAGATGTTGTGAAGCAAAAGGAGAATACGTAAACAGGTCGATAGATCCGACCGGATGCATATTGGTAGTATGATTGTACTGGCTGGTCATGACCTGGTTGGATATATCACAGAGTGGTCTGCGATCTGGTCGTATGGGGATCAATGTTCAAGTAGGTACTAGCCAGCTTGTCGCCTGCCTAGGTGGGGACTAAGTGGGGCCTAGGTGACCACTTTAACATGGTGTGCTGCTGGCGACATCAATAAATATGTGACATTTAGAGGAAGAAAATTGTTGCCTGGATTAAGTTGCAGTGTTGTAAAATAGATCATTGATGATGGGAACTTCATCACTTGATATAAATTCTTGATGTAAATGCTTCATGTGAACATGTATATCAAGAAGTAAGCAATGCATGAGACCTTTGGGTATGTGGACAATATGATCCAACTATTGTGCTTCAAACTTCTATGTAAAGTACAAAAGAACGAAACAAATAGTTGTAAGACAATGAGATATAGTCACATAAATCAAATAAAATAAGTTCACAACCAAATGTAGACATAGTTTACTTCATCCTCAATCTTCATCCTCTCGAAATCACTTCATCTTGATCGAATTCAAACTCAACATCCTCATGGTCTTCATCCATCGGCAATTTAGCATATAGCATTCCCTAATCCCTAATCCATCGGCATATAACAGATCATAGTACTAAATGGGAGAGTGTAATAAGTAGGAACATAGTACATAGTAATTCATAAGTAGTATATAGTAATACCTTAGGTTATTATTGTAGTCCAATTGTAACTAAGAGATTATCTTAAGAGGTTTGGACTTTGGACCAATACTAATAAAAATCAAACTTCACAAATCAGAGCAGCACTAACCCTTAGAGCAACAACACACAGATGCAAAGCCTCGAGAGCATCAGCTTCGTCCATCAAAGCCTAGCCTCGACGTCACCCCTCTGGCCTCCCGTGCAGATCTCAGCCCCTTACTTCTCTCCTCCACCGTCACCCTCTTCCTCCTCTAACCACCCTCGCCACCTAGCCTACCTCACCCCCCATGTAGATCTATCGAGCGAAGGGGAGGGGGCGATGAGGCCGACGGAGGAGTCGGTGGAGGATATAGCGGAGGATGGGAGGACACGAAGGCGGGGAGGTGAAGAAGACAGTGGAGGGAAGATGGTGAGGGGGCGGGGGCAAAAGGGAACCTCAGTAGTGATGCGGCTGATTCCGGTAAGGCAAATATGGAACACACCTTGGGGCTTGGATGGAACGACAGAAACCTAATCCTCCCAGTTCGGTCTTGGTAAGCCCTCAGTCCCTCTCCCACTTCCCCTGCTCTTGGTTGTCGCCTAGCGCGCCTAGGTACCGTGCGGCCGCCTGGCAGATCGCCACACCGAGGTTGCGCATTGGACCGCTTCACCGCCTAGCCACCCGACTAGGGGCGAAAGCGTGGTGGTACCCTACTACCCAGCGCCTAGGCGGCTGCCCAGGCTACCTTCTTGATTGCTAATGGGTATACGAACTGGTCATGACCATATATGATCTGGTTGTAAGGACTTATGAGCTAATCATGAGTGACTAGGACCTGATTACATATCATATTGCATAAGGTTCATCCACATTGATCTTTGTGTATATTTGGGAGTCGCTATATTCTACTAATGACCGCTACCGACCAGTGATTAAATAGGTGTTTCCGAGTTGCAACCAAGTATACACAAACATACAGGGTCACACGCTTAACGGGTTGGAACAGTAGGGGTTTTGATGGTGGACTTTGAGTGAAATATGATCTTTATTCGTATTATATAAGGATCTGGTCAGAAGCTTTTCGAGCGGAATACAATATCTACTTATATTGGATATGGATCTAGTCGGAGTCTCTATATAAAGATGCATGGGCTATGAGTTGCATGCGTCTGAGACACACCCATTAAAACCCTAGCTGCCACCTCTTGAAACCCCTACTGTGCACGCTAGTGCTAGCACACCGGCGCACGACGTTCTATCCCTGGATGTGTGGATTTTGGTAGAGGTGCTACTGTGACCGCGGCACTGATTGGGACGATCATGAGGAGGCAATAGACTCGTGAAGATCGATCACTTTCACTACATCGACACACACTATGTTGAACCGGGCTGCTTCAATTTTTCTTCCGCTGCATTGCGCATTTAGTGATAACAATCTATGATTTTTTACTCGTATGGCTTCCTGGTTTGTGTAGAAGAAAATTTTAATTTGCGCTAATGTAGTATACCTGTATCCCAACATGTCTTACTAAAACACACGCTATGTAAGTGGAGGTCGCTGGATAAATTCTGGATTTATCTACTACATCACGGAGTGTGGACACACACTTCACTGAACGCACATGTAAGGATACCTTATTAGCAAACTTGAGTTCAACCGAATCTCTGTGGCATGGTACTCTCACAGTGATTCGTGCTCGTCATGCGTAGTTACACTCTGCGTCAAACTATACTTTCATTGATCTCAAGGTAGCAGCTGAAGCTATGGCTTTCACATACAACTTGGTGATCATTTAGGTTTATTTTTGGTGGCTTATGGCTAAAAAGCATCAGTAATTGGTGAAAAAACACTTTGTGGTGACGGAGGCTTATTTAACATAATTAAATTTAAAAATTAAAAATATAAAAAATATGTTAGCCCATCACAGACAACGCAAACGAATATGGAAAAAAAAGAACCGGCAAAAAAACACAAAAAAAGCCAAAAGTTCAGAAAAAGACGAAATTATGAATAGTAAAAAATAAGTCAGAAGCCAGAAGCTGAAGCTCTTTGGCTTACACACACGGTTACAAGAAGGATATGTTCTTTTATAGGCTACTCTAACTGACATAAACAAAATAGTTTACTATTATTTTTTACAGCACACATGGCCAGTTAAGTTTCTTTCTTATTTTACTGCTCACGGCCAGCTAATGAGTTTCTAGCTAACTCCATGGCACACTGTCAGCTAATGAGTTTCTAGCACATGAGTTTGCCGACATGCAGGTACTAGCTAAAACAGATGGAAGACTTATCAAGAAATTTTTTGCATGTCGGCAATTTTACTTAAGAAAATAAATTAAACTTCAACAGTCTTTACAAGTGCACGTGCAAGCAATGAGGTTTCGTTGTATCTTAGAAGACTATTTGTTGGTAATCTGATGCACTCCTTATGGAAGGGAGAAACAAGTCGAGGACAGCGACGACGTTACGTGCCTTGAAGCTGATCCTGTACATATTCAAGCCATCTGCAACCATTTTGCACCAACAAACGGTAGGAGTAGCTCCTCCCCTCCTACTGTGTGTATATAAAGTTGAATAGAAAAATTATGTACAAGAAGCAATAGGATGAATACAGAGCCCAAGGGCCAAAATTATCTGAACATGTCTAGCCATTGTTGCATTTCTGCTTTCCTAATCCCTTTTGCTCGATGGATAACCAGAGCAATGTCATCTTTTATACTTGTTTTCCAATTATGCATGGATGGAGCAAGGTGTTCAAACACTGCTTTAATTTATTCCTCACTTCCCATATAAACCAGCGGCATAACACGATTATTTCCATGAAGAAGCTTAGAGATATGATATGCTTTTGAAACACGACGTTTAACGCAACTCCTATCCCTGCCAGCTGATGTAGTTTGAACAACATGCTTTACTAAAAGTGCATCAAAAAAAGAGGAGGTATAAGGTTTACTGCGCTCCTCCACTGCATAAAACACATGGGTATTTGTTATCACATTCATTTCTTCAAATAAATAAACCAAGTCATTTTAAAAGTAAAATGTTGTTCTGTTTAGGTTGTTCTCCCCTATAAAACATTGTATCACTAGACAGACATGTTTCATCAAATAATATTTAGTTACAAGATAGGAGGAATGACCAATAATCAATAATAGCCATTGGATATAATGGATCAATGGTCTAAATTTACTATAAAAATTCCAACGGTACGAAGGTAGGGACAATTTTGATTGTGGTTTATTCATATGGTTATGTTTAATTGGATGAGCACGTACGATCATTATAGAGAAAGACGGGGATATAATTTTGATATAACAAAAACATGATTCATCTTTTGTACACAAACCCACACAAATCTAGAAATTTCAAGTGGCCTTCCAGCCACATACGGGTAGCATTTTCATGTAGTACAACTATTATTGTAAAACTACGAGACATACTAATTAACTTCAGATAGCAAGCCCTTGGTAAACTTGCAGCATAGTTGGCCTCTCTTGGGGTGAAGGCTGTAGGCAGTCAAATGCGACGGAGAGGGACCGATTCACGCCATCTGCCTCATCAAGTGTGGGTGCTGGAAGACGTTTATCCAAAACATCTTTGAGATGAAGATCTTGGTCTATGAGTGAATTTTGTAGATCTCCTGGATGTTTGCCCATCAACACCTCTAGCACGACAACACCAAAGCTATACACATCGCATTTCTCCGTGACTAAAGATGTGTAGGACAATTCTACATCCAACATAGAAATCAGAAACATAAGAATTAGGAATGCGCTTCAGTGCAGAGCAATGCATCTGGCACATTTTGCTAGAGATTATGATGTATGTATATACGTACCAGGTGCTATGTAGCCGTAGGTCCCTGCCAGTGCACTCCAATTTGATGAATCGGGTTTTAACATTCTTGCAATACCAAAATCCGAGACAAATGCTTTGTACTCAGCATCTAGTAAGATGTTTCTGCTTTTGATGTCGCGATGAATTATGGGTGGGTGACAATCATGGTGAAGGTAAGTAATAGCTTGAGCCACATCTCTTATGAGAGTTGTCCTTCTTTGCCAATGGAACTGGGTTGCTACTTCTTCGTTGCTTAAGATAGAAGCTAGATTTCCTCTTTCTATAAATTGACAAACCAGAAACTTGTACCGGGGATGAGAACAAAATCCATACAGCTTGACGATGCTACGTTGACGGATTTTTGTCAATATTTCAATCTCATGGTGAAATATCTCTTCATGCACACCTTCATCGACTGGATGCAGTTTCTTAACTGCAACCACTTGTTCGTCTTGGAGTTGTGCTTTGTAAACACGACCATATGCTCCCTCTCCGATGCAATGCTTGTCATCAAAATTTTCAGTTGCATTGACAATATCCTCGAATGCCATTTTACCATTAAAGCTCCAGACAGAGAATACATCCCTTTTGTTCACTGCATCAGTTTCTTGAGACAATTTCTTGCGCCTAATCAAAACAGCAACAACACCTGCCGCTATGGAAATAATTGCAACAAACATAGGAACACTGACTTCTACTATCAACTTTTTATGCTTTTGTCTATTATGTGCAGGAGACAAATAACAAGGTGACAGGCCAACAAGCTCTCCACAAAGACCTTTGTTGTGGAAAAACCATTCTGCCGATGCATTACGGATCCCTTTTGGGACAGAGCCTTCTAGGATATTGTACGATACATCAAATATTGATAGGCTTTGCATGCTTGCAATGGAAGCAGGGATGGCACCGCTGAATTGATTGTGTGAGAAGTTTACAAACATCAGCATCTCTAGCTTGCCAAGTTCTGATGGTATCGGTCCACTGAGATTGTTTTGGCTAATATCAAGCATGCTTTGCAGATAAACTAAATGGCCCAAGGTACTTGGTAGTCTTCCGCTCAGGCTGTTGTTGTTCATATTTAATGATAGCAGATTGACAAAATTTCCAATTTCCTCTGGTATTGTTCCACTCAACTGATTGCTTGAGAAATCAAGAATCTCAAGACTGTTAAGTTGCCCAATTTGCTTTGGGATCTCCCAGATAGCTGATTATGACTTAAACTCATCGAGTATAGGTTGATTAAGTTGCCAATTTCAGGTGGTATCTCCCCCGTCAACCTATTGGAGCTCAGGTTGATCATTCGAAGATTTTTTAGCTCCCCCAGCTCAGAAGGTATAACGCCTTCTATCATGTTGTCTGCAAAATTGAGACTTGTCAAGTTGTGACATGAGCCCCAATTTGGAGAAAGCCGGCCTACCAGTTTGTTTGACGATAAACCTATGCGAGTGAGATGTGGGTACACCCCAAATGCTTCAGTTATGTCTCCATGGATCCGATTAAAGGCAATGTTCAGAGAACTTAGCGAACTGCAATCCCTCAAACTCTTTGGGATCGGACCATCCAGGTTGTTCTGAGCAAGTACTAAAATCTGTAGCTTTTTACCTTGGCACAAATCAGGCAAGGGTCCGGTCAACTGGTTGTAAGCCAATTTGATGTCAACCAAATTAGTAAGGTTGAAGAGTGCTGTAGGCAGAGGACCGGAGAGCTGATTCCTGAATAGTAGCATTTCCTCCATGCTCACCAACTTCCCAAAACTTTGAGGGATTGAACCAGACAGCTGGTTTTCGAAGGATCTAAGAGAAACCAAATTTGCCAGATTTCCAAACTCTGGTGGGATTTCTCCAAAGAGATTATTGCTGTAGATAAAAATCTTTTAAGAGGACATGTTCCCTAGACTTGATGGCACTGGTCCAACTAGGAAATTCTCGGAGAGCTGAGCACTTCAAGATTCCCAAGATTTCCAAGCTCATGAGGAATGGACCCAGTCAAGTGGTTACCCCAAAGGTCTAAAAAGCCCAGCGAAGTAAGATTTCCTGCACTAGAAGGAACTGAGCCGGTCAAATAGTTCCCGGACAAATCCAACTCGATCAAGCTCGAGAGCATCCCAAGCTCTACAGGGATCAGACCAGTATGCTGGTTCAGATATAGGTACAGGACCCTGAGGTTTGTGAGGTTTCCCAGGGAGGATGGAATTGTGCCATTCAGATTGTTTTGGTACAACAATAGTTCTTTCAGGGTTTGGACTTTGCCTAGCTCTTCAGGTATAGGTCCCGACAGATGATTACGAACAAGGTATAGAAAATTGAGGTTCGTCAGGTTTCCAAGGGCAGAAGGCATTTGGCCAGCAAGGAGATTAAAGCTCAAATCCATATATTGGATGTGCCGAAGCTGTCCGAGCTGCCATGGGATGTTACCTGAGAGGTTATTGCCATGGAGAGAAAGCAAAGTGAGCTTGGTGAGATTACCCAAGGCCGGAGGGATCTGGCCAGTGAGAGTGTTGTTGGAGAGATCCATTCTGGTGAGCCTCCCGAGATCACCAATGGATACAGGTATCTTCCCGCTGAGCTGATCACCGGAGAAGTTGAGACTGGAAAGCGTTGAAAGAGAAGTGATGCCAGGAGGGATCGTACCAGATAGATGGCGATTGTTGCTGAGGTCGAGGTTGACAAGGTAAGGGAGGTTCTGGAAGCTCAGGGTGTCCAGTTGTCCCACAAGGTTAGCGCCTCCGAGGGAGATTCCGGTGATGGCTTTCACCGTTGCTTCATTGCGTCGTCGAATGTCGCCGCAAGTGATGCCAGTCCAGTTGCATGTGTGGATGTCATTGCTCCATGTGTCCAGGTATTTGGAGTGCTGGAAGGTGGACTTCCAGTGGAGAAGCGCCGCCGCTTGAGATCTCAGCGAAGTGCCTCGGCGCGGGGTGGCGCCATGGGATAGCATGAGAGCAGGGAGAAGCAGCACCAGAGTGAGAATTAGGCGCTGCAGCAGAACTAGGGGTGTGGAGTTCGTCATGAGTACTGTTAAATATTGGTAAGGGATAGATCGAGTGATAGATGGAATGATGGATTATCGCAAAGATATATGTATACATTGCATTCACTGATCATTTTCTTATCCTCCGATGCCTCCATGGCCGCCATATGATGCAAGCTATTCGCCAGCCAGTATTGATACCTCACCACTAGGATCGAGGTGATGCTACTCTTGAAGGCATTGCAGTTACTTGGTGAAGAACCATGTGTTGTGATGAATCATTACCTTTTGAAAGAAGTATGATTTTGGATTTTTGTAAAATTGTCGTTTTTTGTATTGCCTGCAGATCACGCCCCCTCCAGCAGTCAGACCGTTGGGCACCACCGGTCTGACCGGCCTGCGCACTCGATCAGACTAGCAGATATGTTGCTCTTGGCTAGATTTTGGAATTTAGGAAATTAGAGTTCTAATGTGAGTTGGTTTGACCCAGGTCAGTTCATATATATTGTATGATATATGTTTTAGTTAAGATGAGTTAAGTTGTAAAAAACTTGTACCCGTAAATGATTTTTTTATCTTTGTATGTGCTGGGTCACTTGGTGTGAGAGACCATGTGGAGGTGCTCATATGTTTGTGATGAGTAATTGACACGTGTTCTGAAAGTTTGAGTTTGATTTGAGTGTTTCGTGCGTGCGTTATCGACTAATGCTACTGTTGATTATATTATGTCGGGCGGTGCTATGTGATTTGTTTCTTGTCTGTGATAGCTGCAGGACGTCGAGATGGAGTCGTGGCGAGACACGGGATGACCGGACTAGGCGCGGGCGGTGCTGAGGTCAAAGCGGTCGAGGTGTGCCGAAGACGGCGAGGGCTCAAGATGGCTGTGTGGCTTGGAGGGCAAGGAATGAGGAAGCTTCTTGGAAGGTGCGTGAGGGGCATTCTGGTGAATACACAAAGCTGCACTAAAGGAAGTGGATATGTTTGGAGTTAGTGGGTAAAACGAAAAAGCTTAATGGGCAAAGGAAATGTGAACCCATTATAGAGGGCTATAAATAGAGAGGTGCTCTCTAGTGCTGAAATGGAGAGAGTGGGTGTGAAAGTTGTATTTGTTTCTCTCCATGTGTTGTGTTGAGGAGATAGTTTGAGTTCTTGATCTTTTAAGCATGTATGGGGACTTAGTTAGTGTGAGATTGAGAGAGAGGTGAGCTGAGAAATCCCTCATCTATAATCGCGTATGTCTCCGTATCAATCGATGAAATCTCGTGTTTGAGTTGTTCTATCTTCTTGCACTTCTTCGCGTCTGGCTTTTGTTCCTGTCTATCTAGTTTCTGTTCTTCTTTCAGTTTTCAACTCTAGTGGAGATTGATTTCTCTCGCTCATTATCTTTCTCTGCCATGTCAATACTTGGTTCAGTATTACTATTATCTGGAGTCGACACATTGGTGGGATTGACTTCCTATTGAGCTAATCTGAGAAACAAAGCAGTTGTGCAATTTGATTTCAGAGTATTCACTGTTCTGTTCTTTCATAGTCTCTTTGCCGTTTGCTTTGGATCAAGATATTTGATCATTTCTTGTTGGAAATCAAGTTCTCAATTTCAAACAAGTTCCCTTCTTAGTTGTGTTGGTGGCTGAAGAAAATATCTGGTTGAATTTTCTTCCTTCGTATTTTCTTCATCTATCAGTCTCGTATGAATTTGTGTTCTTCAGTCTTGCACCAGCTGCAGTATTTGTTTTCGGTTTGCTCTGTGCCTTTTCGTGTTTTGCTCTCTGCTGCCGATCAGGTTCTTCTGCTTTTCCTTTCAGGATTTCAGTTTTCGATTTCTGTTCAGATATTCAGAGTTCAGCTCCTTTTCAGTTTGTGTGCTGCTACTTCTAGTATGCCTGATCCTTTTTCTTTTCCTTTTGCTTTCCCGCTTCTTTCAGTTTTGCTGCTGTAGTTCCTGCTCGGTCTGCATATCTGTCTTTGGCGCGGGGACCAATAATAATTTTTTGGCGCGGGGACCAATCATAAAAAATTAAAAAAATTATAGACATGGTAATCATAGAAATTTTTTGGCGCGGGGACGGAGAGGCGGAGCTACAATCCATGGGGTGAGGATTGGTGGATTTCTATTGGCTAGGATTGGGTCGAGGAGGATCGACGGGCCCGTGGTCAGATTATCACAAATGGTTGGTAGCTAGAACCATCTGTGATGAATGAATATCACGAGCGGTTCTATATGCCAACCGTCGTGAATTAGAGCACAAAATTTTATATCCGATGCAATATAAATAACTAGTCTGAAAAGATAAAATAGCAAAGTTTTATATGGCTTATATATACTCATTTTGAAAGGTTTCGATGAGATCTACAACTTTTCAGTTGAAGCAAAATCTAAATTCTGAAAGGAAGACCAAGAGAAAGGGCAAAAACAGAAATAAAAAACTTGCAACACAGGTTTAGGTCCAAAGATGACCGATTTTCGGGGTCTTGGAGGGTGACTAGCATAATCGTTTTTTTTATCGGGCTCGTCGTTAGCTTTCCAACGAGTACAAAAACGTCGAAAACGGACACTGTATGCAAATGTTATGCCCGTTTTACTGAAGGTGTCTCAAAACTGAATCCTACTCGGACTCAGGCAGGAAATTATGAAATTTTGGAGAATTGCAAGGCGGAAAACATATCACAGATGGTTTTTAATACGAACCGTCTGTGATATCTTCATTATCACAGACGGTTTTTATTATAAAACCATCTGTGATATTCTCGATTATCACAGACGATTTTATAATAAAAACCGTCTATGATACTGGCTTATCGCAGACGGTTCAGCGGTAAGAACCGTCTGTGATACTCCTTTTTTCCACTACAAACACCACAGATGGCCTCTAAATTAAAACCGTCTGTGATAGTGTACATCACAGATGGTTTCACAAAACCGTCTGTGATTTGACATCTAGTATTAGTAAAGGACCGAAATGGCGAAAGAGGGGGGGTGAATGTCGACTCTTAAAAAATCCCCCTCAAAGGTTCCACTTAATGAAACTCCTCAACAATAGCTACGAAGAGCTATGAAGGAGTTCAAGGAAACTCTCTGGAACCTAGAGCACTTAATAACAAAGAATAGAAGGCAACAAAAATCAAATCTACCAGAAACCCAAATAAAACAGGCTGCTCAGAGGAGGCCGGTTAGGACCATGTATGCAAGCCGGTTTATTGGTGCTTGGTCGGACCGAGTGGTTGGACCGGTCGATCCGTGGCCGGTCGACCGCCCGACTACACAGCCGGTCGACCACAGCCAAAGGCGGTCGACCACGGCAATGGTCGATCGACCGCCAAGGAGGGGCGGTCGACCGCTCCCTGTTCCCGAGCAACCCGAGACAAACGAAAAACTCAGTAAAACCAAAATCCAAATTCGGTGATTCTTTGATCCTTTGGCCACAAGACTTTGCAGATATGTTAGCAATATCCAAGGGACTCTACAGGCAAAGATTCAAGCCAACTCAAAAAGGGAATCAAGATTTGGAGCAAAACCCTAAAGGATGAACAAGAGGGGCTCAAAAATGATTCTTGCAAAATTGATCAAATTGCCCTTGGCACTAGATGACCAAAGGGTCTAGAAATGCAATTCCATCCCAGAGCAACCCATTTTGCCACTCAAACGCAAGAATCAACAAGAAAGTGAAAATCTCAAGAATCAAGCCTAGAAGGCATCGTAGCAAAAACTTGAACAGAGAAGAAACTTCAGATTTTCATTTCTAGAGAAGGAAATACAAAGAGTCTAGATACATATGTACAATAGAGCACAAAGAAAGATTACAAGACTCTTAATCCATCCTCACCCTCACCATCCTCAAGAACACCAAGAACACACTTGTTCTTGGGAGGAACACACACAATGAGAGAAGGGCTGAATGAGGGAGACACCCTTGCTGCCCTCTTGTAGTCTCCAACCACTAAAGCCTAAAGCAAAAAGCCTCTCCAAAGGCTCTTTTGAGTAAAGCAAACCCTAACCCTCTCTCAAGTGCATACAGGGGTACGCAGCCCCCAACAGCTATTTATAGCCTCCGGCTAACGGGTCTCCCACCCGTTACGCCGGCTAAACTTGAACGGAGCGCGCTCCCATTTGTGTAGCCTCGCGAAATGACCATTTCGCCCCTCCTGCACCTTCTGGGAATCTTCCGCGCTCCTTGTCGTCCAAGCCTCGCAACCACCTCGAGTTCACGCCGTCTTCGACACATCTCGACCGTTCTGACCTCAACGCCACCTGCATCTAGTCCGGTCACCCCGTGTCTCGCCACGACTCCCCTCGACGTCCTGCAGCCAACACAGACAAGAAACACATCAAATAGCACCGCTCGATACATGAAAGCGTAAATAGCATTAATGAACCCTCATTAACCACAAACCTGTCAAATCAACTGAATAAGCATCCTAATCCCGTTTGATCAGGTTTGACCTAGCTCGATGCACCGCGCAACAACATGGTCCGAACCAACTCAAACTCGACTTCCCTAAGCCGATGTCAATTACTTATCAAACACATGGAATGACCTTACATGGTATTTCAATTAGGCTTTCTGTAGTAGTGTAATCTTTATAGCTTCTCATAGCTATTAGAGTGAAGATCAATAAATACTTGAAAAAATTTGAAAACGCTATTTATCTATATCTATAGTCATACCGATCCTACACTTGGTCGAGTTCTGAGCCATCGTGTAACGTTTGTATAGACGTGAGACGGCCGACAGATTTTGCCGTACTTGACACACTGCATGCCTAGCATCGCATGCCAACCATCTATCCGATCGTTCACTTTTTACTTCTTAATTCGAGTCATGGCACACAAGTTGTCCTACTGTAAATTAATTAATGATGTGGACGTTTATTTGAACCTGCCCATTAACACCGATAGGTCTATTAGACTCGTTAGTGTTATTTAGTCCTATATTACTTAGCTACGTGTCTTATTAGACCTCCTCATTCTATAATTATAGGAATAGGGGCTAGGCGGCTAGCTATTCTGCACATTCATATTCCACTAACAAATAAAGACAAGACTGTCAAGACAACATCTTGTGCCTTCTACTTTATTTATTTTATCGTCAGCGACGCGATCATAACTATAATGCGTTATCAACTTGATAACGCTCTTGCGTATGCTGTCTGATATGTCGCTAATTGACCAAGTCCAATTTATTGCATAAGAGATATGATTTTTCTTCCATAAAATGTCTCTCATTGCCTGGTCGTGACAATGGCACAACCTTAACCCTCACCAAAGATGCAGCCGTAACCCTCGCCAATTTCGAGCCTTCACTACCTACCATGTGCTACCGATTGTATCGCTGATAGTTCTTGCTACCATCGGTGGCCACAAGCTTCGCCTACCATGTTGCTCCCTACCCATGTGCGTCGCCCTGACCGCGTGAACCTTAACCTCGCTGGTCTTGCCCACCACCCCGAGGGTCGTCATCACTAATTGGACCTTGTCAGCCAGCCTACCACGCTGCTAGCAGAGGCGGATCTGGGCCTCGGGCTAGGTAAGCTGTAGCTCGAGGCCCAGCAAAATTATCAGTGCAAATTTTTTATACATGGGCTAAAAAATACACTGTTTAGTGACCTAGTACGAGACGTTGCAGTCCAGCCCGAGGCGGCGTAAAGTGGTCTAGCTCAGAATAGAAAAACATTGAAGTATTTAAATTTTGAATAGCCCAGCCCAAATCGAAGTAAGCCCACCACCCCATCCTCATGGCGTCATTCTTTCTTAGTCGACCGACGCACCCAATTCCCAAACGGCCGCTCCCGTGAAACCCTAGCGCCGTCACTTCGTCTCCTTCAGTCGGGAAACCCTAGCGCCGCGATAGCACTCGCGTCGGCGTCTCCCACCTCCCACCAGTGCCAGCTCCCGCCTCCAGTTTGGCCGTCTCCTCCGGTACTCTAGCTCCACTTCATCCTCATTTCCTCAACCTCAAGAAGCAGCAGCGACGCGGCGCAAGTAGGGCAGCGGCAGCTGGCTACCACTAGTCCAATACTAGTGTGCTACCTCCCGGCGCCCCGGCCCTCCCCTCTACTGCTCCATAGCTCTACTCTTCCGGTCGTACCCAACCCCAATCGACAGGTCACAGGTGAAAATCCCCCCTTTTTTCAGATTCTGTACCCCCTTTTCAATTTTTTATGTGTTTTGGAATTTGGAGGAACTGTAATAGTAGTTTCAAGAATTAGGGGAAAATAAATCTGAGGATTCAGGATTGATCGTTGGTGGGGAGATGGGGGCTTATCGAAAAATATTTTGAGGTCAGAAATTGAGGGTTTTGAGGCTGCCTGTTCAGCTATTCAAGTGTTCATGAATCATGATGGTGCACTAATATTGAAATATCGAATGAATGAATTTATGAATGCCATGTCTTGAGTATTGAATGCCATGTTTTGAGGTTGCTGTTCAACAGTTCAAGACTTCAAGTGTTCATGATATTGATATTTAATTAGGGAAAGAGAAGTATCAAGTATACATTTACCAAACTCAGTTGCACAGACATAACATGAGGAGTTTCATTTTCGAGTATGAACTATGAATCGTCTAAATATTTTCAGTCTGACAAACTAATTGAATTGAATTTCTAGCTAGATCTGAAATTAAAGGGGAGGGAGAGAGAGAGTCAGGGAGAGATAGGGAATTAGGGATTATGGGCTGCGAATTGATATAACATATTAGGGATTTTGTATGAGTATTGAAATATCGAATGCCATGCTTTTTGCTGTTATCTAGAATTCGGTATATGAAATGAAGAGGAGCAAGACATTTAAATTTCATATATTTTGTTTGTGTATATCCCTGTTTTGATTTACTTTATGTGTTGCCTTTGTAGGTTTTAGTTCTTGTTCGATTATTGATGAAGAAATATAGGCCCCTAGGAAGGGTCAAGGATGGACAAAACATTTGTTATTTAAGTACTCAAATTGTATTTCTCTACTTTACTACATTCTTTAAACGTTCTTCTTGTTCTTAAGCACATGGCTCAAATTTCATATCAATTATGCATTTGTGCTATACCTTTTTGTTATGCCTATATTTGGCGTAAGTTTTATCCATTAAAATTTAGCCTGAGGCTTGGCGGAATCCTAGATCCGCCACTGGCTGCTAGCGTCATCTCATTGCCGCTGACCACACCTAGCGTGCTACGAACATCGTTGTCCCAACCTCGCCGATCACGCCTACACTGTCATCCTCCTCCTTTGCTCGGGGATGCACCTACCGAGTTGTGTTGAGCCACATCATCGTTGTTGCCACACATACCATGCTGCTTTGGGTTGCCTAGGGTGGCAGTCTGACTACTCTGTGGTTGCGGTCAGATCAGCTAGAGGCATCAGTCTGACCGGTAAGGTGTGATCAGCTGTTGCTAGTGGTCCAACCGGTGTTTAGGTTGCGATCTGACTGGCTGTGGTGGTGGTATGACTGGTGCTCTGGGCAATCTAACTAGCTTGTGTCTTTGGATCGGATCGCCCTTGTCCTAGTTACGAGTTGGTTTTGGTTTTGGTTGTGGCTTATGGTGATGTCCATGCAGTGTTAGTCATGGTGTGTCCATGCAAGTGCTACTTATGGTGTGACCATGCATGTGTTTTACTAATTGAGAGTCAAGTGCATGTCATTTGTGCTCGGATCGATTGCTTTTCCTTTGATGTGCAGGTGCTTTGAAGATGGATTGCGGCAAGCGGCAAGACCGAGGCTTGGTGGAGTATCATGTAAATCTAGGTGGATCATAATTTCAAGCTCTCGCTGAGAGCACGAGAGAAAGCTGAGGATCATGAAGAGGTAATGTGCCCATGTGGTGTGCTAATTGGGCTTGTGTGTTTCAAGTGGTGATGGTTCTTGGAGCAGATGTACAATCTTAGAGGCAAGCAATTGCACATCACGGACTATGGTGTAACGTGGTGTGCCATTGGGGTGTTTCAAATGGTAATGACATTGGCGCAGATGTACGATTTTGGTGGCAAGTCATTAGGCATTGCATCTTCATGAAGACCCATGGTGGAAATTATGGAAATTGTCTAATACTAGATGGAGTGGTAGTTTGCAATACTACGGTGCTGACCTAAGTAATTTAGGTCATGTCTAATGGATGAAATGTCTTATTGGGCTGTTGGAGGCTTTGGGGATTTGTGCTTTGAAAAGTGTGCAAATGTATGTAATGTAAAACCCGTTTGTGTGTAGGTTACCAAGTTTTCCCATATATAAGTGGTGTAATCTACTAAGGAGTGGCTGTTTGTTAGGATTAAATGAGAGATGAGAAGCTTGCACTATATATGCCCTTGTGTTGAGAGAGAGAAAAGGCTCTCCAAGATTTCTAAGGTTAGAGTTTCCAAGTATGGAGCCTTTTGTGTGTGTACTCTAGGATTAAAGCTCTACTATTATGAGGGATTGGATCTAAAACATTCCTCTTCAAGTGAAATGAACATGCAAAGTTTGCCTAAGTGAGTTGTGCAATGGATCTCCTCTTTGTGTTTTTGATTTGCTTGGCTTTCTCTCTTCTTGTTCTTTTCCGGTGTCAAGAACATGTAAGAGGTGGAGATATCTCCTAGAAATAAGATCCCATCTATCTAGGTTATGATCTAGAGCAAGTTCTTGAATTTGCTTGATTTTCCTTAAGAGAAGGTGATTTTGGGTTTTCACTCTTGTGGGTGTTTTGGACTGAATTCGTGTTATATTTAGTTTGCTATCACATGTGAGAACCTATTCAAGGTTATCTAGATCATCAAGAACTCATGAGCAAGAGTATATTAAGATTTTCCTCTTTTGTCCAGTTTTGGTGCAACCTTCCTCCAAATGAAAAAGGTCTGAACTTTAGCAACAATTCTCTCTATTGTTGATTAGAATACTGTCAGACCTGAATTTTACCATCCATAATCCTCTGTGATTCCACCACACTATTCCCTAGATCAGTAGATAGTGCTTACAGATACATTGCTGAACCATTACATATATCGCATGAACCAATAATACTAGTAATATTACAAACCAGAGTGCAAATATCCCACATCAGCAATGGTTTACAAAAGGGAAGATCAAGCCAAATACTTATACAATACCAACTAGTGGAAATGGAAGCAACAAAAGAATGGAACCAAGCATCCACAAGCAAGTAACTAGGGGTAAAATGTGGGCAACACATACTATCTTGGCTAAGATAGTATATGTACACACAGTCATCATAAGAGTTTGCTTAACTGGGACTAAGGACTATAAAGTTTCATCCTAATTTTCTTCGTCTTCTCCTCCATCTGGTCCAGGTGCGTCTTCATAGGCAGAGTGGTTTGGAGCTCCTACCTCTGGTTAATTTAATGAGCAAGTGTGAGCACAGCTGTCATGCTCCATGAGCCAACACGCACAATGCAATTATATAAATGCATGGCTTACCAAAGAATGGCTTGGGTTATTTTATTTGCTAAACGCCATAGTTGTGATCTACAATAAGTAGAAATTCCTGAGACTTAATAGTTTAACTAAAGTTAGGTTTTCTAAATCTGTGATAGATTCAATAATATTACTATATGCTAATTTTTAGCGTTACAACACTTAACAATATCACTGGGGCCGACGCCTAGGGCAATATAAATCAGGGCTTTTACTACCTGCCATTTTCCTAATCCACCCACAAAGTGTTTTGAAATAGAGCTATATCTAGGTAAGTTTCCAAGTCCACCCATAACCGTGGACATGGCTGTTCGAACAGTTTTCTCTATAGAGGTTGTATACTTTCACTACAAGAGACGATCCGCTCGTTTCTCCATATGATTCCTTAGTCATGTAGATGAGAAGATCACAATAATTATTCGAAGTACCCTGCCTCGTTGCCAAGCTCACCCATATGGGCTACTCCCATGTTACGATGGGTCCAATAAGTTGTGCGGGATGTTCGCCGTTACGGGAGAACTTCACCTTTACATGGTGTCCCTTTGAAGGTGGAACATGTCCCGTAGCTTGCACTACCCAATTCCCCACCAGCGAGGTGACTCCAGGGTTGGGTAAATTTACTTAGCCAAGTTGTACTTTATAGATTTGTGGTTGTACTATTTTACATTGGGAGGTTAGAGTCAGATTCAGTCCTTAGGGATACCTGGCCGGTTCTACCACAGTCCACACTCTCGTGCATCCATTGCACCACACCCCCATACCATCTATCCAAATATTAAGCAATTAGGTTTTTGGGGAGCATAAAATAATCATACCATAACATACCAACCATTTTCCATTTGTAACTACCCAAAACAAGATTTTTCATGTTGAAATGATGTCAGGGCAACTTAATACCCTTGAGTATCTAAACAGTGCTAAGTATGACGTTTAATTATAGACTTATTACTAAGAAGTTACCATTATATTTCTTAGGTGACAAGGACTAAGTATTCAAGTGTTTCAAGGAATGGGGAATATTAGCATCATAATGACAAGTAGGCATGTAACTAAAATCTTAGGTGAACATAATTTGCATAACAATTAGCAGCATGCAATTTGGTAATTTACATTGAAATAGTTTGCAGAAAATGTAGGATCAATATGATCAAAGTATTAACTCACCTTACTTGCTTAATGGTTGATCTTGCAGGTCTTGACATGCCTTGGCATCTTCTTCTTGGGCTTCGTAAGCTACCAAATTCGGGTGCGCAAAAGAAATGCAAACAAATACCAACACAAGGAAATAATTTAGATAAAAATCAAATAAACTCCAAATATATGGTTTTGGTCCCATTAAAAAGATCTTGAATTTAGATGAATTTAGAAATTTGTTTCACTAAATTTGGACTTAAAATGCATAGGTTGTGCTCTTTTAAATTTTGGAATTTGAATTAAATCCAGAAGTAAAAAGGGGAGAGAATTTCTCTCACTGATAAGTGGGGCCCATAGGGGGTTTCTAATTTTATTTCCTATTGATATTTTTACTGGAAAAGTTACTATGTATGATAGTTTTAATTTCTTTTTGGATTTATTTATAATTGAAAAGGTCTCTGTGATTGATAGGTAGGACCATTTACTATGTAAACAATAAATGGGGGCCCACATGTCATTGACCTAGATGCTTTCAACTGCCTTAAAAGGAGTTTTTTATTCAAGAGGGGCCCACATGTCATTGGTGTATCAACTTAACTACGGCTGAGGGCACACATGTCAATAATAGATTAACTAAAACTAATCCAGGTCGTTAACTTAAGTTAATTACAGGTTTGAATTAACCCTGTGTGAACATTAGTCCTCCTCTTGTTGATGAGAGACTGGTTCACCACTGGCGAGGGGAGGGTTGCCCAATGGCAAGCATGCTCAAAATAGGCTTGTCGACCCTACGCGTACCTACTAGCTAACTCCTACGGCTCAATTTGACTGGTAGTACGGTTAGCGGTGAGCACAAGTAGTGACAGAACAGGGAGCAAGATGATATAGTGAACCAAGGCATTACAGCACAATTCCTTAATGTGGGAGCTTCTAGGGGTGGAGGTGGACATACTAGAAGCAAAAATGAAGGTCGGGGAGGTCTGGAGTGTGCTGTCAATGGTGATGCCAAACGACGGAGAAGGGTCATCGTGGGTGATGCATCGGAGAGGAAGAAAGGGCTTAGCAAAGGTTAAGACAGCTTCATGGCCTCCTGGTAGTGCTCCTGATGTGGCAAATTGGGCCAAGGTGCCATGGATTGGCGGGGAGTCTCCAGGCGGCGTATCAACCAACGAGGAAGAAGGTGGCGCAATGGCATTTTGGTGGCAGGGAAGTGAGGGAAAGGTGATTTAGGGTAGAGCGAGGCCAAGGCAGGGACGGTGCATGTGGGGCTTATATAGCCATGGGGGAGGTAGCTGTGGCCATGTAGCATAGGGCGACGCATGGCCCAGCATGTTGTTTGCGCGGTGTGGTATGGCACAGAGCGAGGTATGGCGGTGATGTGATGGTAGTAGTGGCGCGGGCGTGGTGCACCATGTACGACGGTGATTGAGCACGGAGTGGGACAAGTGGCCAGGGGGATAGAGCCTGCATGCATGAGCCAAGGCGGGGAGCAGGACTGGCGAGGTCAGGTGGCACGACAGCTGAGTAGTGGTTGGCATGGCTCGCTGCACAGCCGTCGCTATGCGTGCATACGCAGGAGCAGTGCGTATGCGACGCGCTTGGCACAGCTAATGGCGCCATGGGCTAGCTCGGGCTAGACCAAAGGCCCAGGGTTATAAGGAAATGGGCTAGGACCAGTGGCCTGAGCCCAATACTATTTCTCATTATTTCCAAAGTTTTTACAATTTTTGAATTTTTAGTTTAAATTATGGATTCAAAATAGAGGCCGAAGTGCATTTTGAACTTGGCTAGGGTTTTAGACTTTGGAGGTTTTGACTCACGTTTTTTAAATTAAGATTGAAGTGTGGTTCCAGATCCCCCTTTTCAACTCTTCCTTAATGTTTCTTGTTTTGAGCTTGAATTTAAACTCCCAGTGCAATCAAATGCTAAGTTGGATTTTTTTGGATTAAATCAAATTTTATTTGAGTCAGACCCATATATCCTAGAGTATGGACCTAGGCTTTTGGGTATGGATCAATTTATGGAATCAAGATTCCAAGTTGAATTCTTTAT
Organism: Bonia amplexicaulis; assembly: GCA_036346245.1. Taxonomy (NCBI): domain Eukaryota; kingdom Viridiplantae; phylum Streptophyta; class Magnoliopsida; order Poales; family Poaceae; genus Bonia; species Bonia amplexicaulis. Next base: position 9,637,112 of record CM070744.1, on the reverse strand, counting down.
TTGAGTTTTTGTTTAGCTTATGATTGAAAATAGCCCTCACATTACGATTTGAGTTATTTTAAGTTTTAATTCATGAACCACTCCTATTTCCCCCATTAACCTTGTTTTTTGGGTTTAACCCATTTTATTAATTGTGTCTTGCTTTAGACTTCAACTCCAGCTTGGCTTTTAATTTGATTGGGCTTTTACATTCCTAACAAAATTCCATTTGTACTTGGATTTTTATTGCGATGAAATTTTATTTATTAGGACCTCAATCCAAAGCCAGAAATTCCAATGCAAGTAAGAGGCAAATCCAAAAGTTTCAAAATTTTACACATTTTTAGATGCAGTAATTTTGATGATGTTACAAATAGGTTCATGACATTGTAGAGAAGGTGCATGCTAACTTTTAAGTTATTTGGATCTTCGGATCAAAATTTATATGGATTCTTAGTTTTGAAATCGTGCCAATTTTCTATTCTAAGCTAGAGGTCTGACCGCTAGCTCGTAGACGTCTAGCCGCCAGCCCGTAGAGGTCTGATCGTTGTTGGTTTGCTTTTTTAAAGTTTTGCTATCATTGGCTCTAGGCTTTGGTGAGTTTATGAATTTGTGTTTCCACTGCATATTGTTGTTGATATTTGGGGGAAGATTTTGAATATGAAGGACCGAAATGGCAACAGAGGGGGTGAATGGTGCCTTAAAATTCTTCCCACGAAACAAACGAAATCACGGTAGAAAGACAAAGTCGTAAAAGCAGACAAGCAATCGAGACCATTGCGGGCCGTGGTCGAAAATCAAAGCAGAAGAAGACAATAGTCGGCAGTCGAAAAACATGGATCAAGCCGTGGTCGAAGCAGGCTTAGGTGGTCGAAACCCGATTTTGTGACACTGCGTTGAAAGCCAATGAGTGGTCGATCGAGGCTTTCGATCGAGAACGAGAGAAGACACCCAAAGCAATAAAACCAATCGACAACGAGAGAAGATAGTCGCCCGACAAAGATGAGCGGTAAATACTATAGTCGATCGAAAGCAGGCGACTCGGTAGCGCACGACCGCCGAGACAAGAACTCGAGAGAACTTTGCCACGAGAGAATCAAAAGCGAATGAAACTTGAAACCTAGCAAGAACAAGATATTTAAAAGTGAATTTACCAAGAAAATCAAAAGTCTTTGCTAAGGATGGAGAGAGTGCCTCGGTCGAACTCAGTACAAAGTAACTAGAAGCGGCAGACCGAAAACACAGAAATTTCTCTGTCTTGATTTTTGCTCTCGGGAATGAGTTGACCAAGTGGTCTTAGAGTATGAATCCCAGTTCAGAGCAAAAGGATACAAGCCAACTCTCAAAGAAAACACATAAAGCAGAAGGAAATTAGAGAGGGCAAATGCAACAAGTAAATCATCTCAAGAACACGGACATGGAATGATACAGAGATGAATCAATCTCTTCTATTGCACATGGAGGTTTCTCTGACCACTCCATCGGAGGTACACGAGCATCCATGCTCTTACCGAGACAACTCACACAAGATGAGAGGAACACTCGAGCACTGGGGGACAACCTCACTTCGCTCACGAGACCTAACCTCTCTATTTATAGTCTCCTGCGCTAACGGGTCTCAACAGACCACCCGTTCTGAGAGAGTCCAGTGCTGCGGGCCTCCGGTGCTTTGCCCATTACCCAGTGTAGCGGCTCCACCGCTTTGCCCAATAGCACCACCAACTCCAGTGCTTTCCCGGAGGACACGACTTCCTTTGCGAGCTTTGGCATTTCTCCAAAATGCCCTTGACCCTCCCAAGCTTCCTCCTCATGCCTTCTTGTTTTCGGTTACACCACTCGGGCAAGACCACGTCCTCTTGGCTTCCACGTCGTTCGGACCTCAACATCTCCTATGTCTAGTCCCGACCTCTCTAAGCCTCACCAAGACATGTCTCCCGGACTGCAACCATCACGGACAACAAAACCATCACATAGCAGTCCAACTCTGCACGACTCACGAGCTCAAGTCTCTTTTCCACAGAAATTAGATTTTACCAAACCTTGTCAAAATGTAGAACAAACCAGTCTACAAGGTCCACAACAACACAAGGAACCCAACCGACCAAACCTCACCGTAATCGGACATGAAATGCACCCTCACGACCAATTTTAGTGATCCCGCACGACCACGGTCATCCAACCGATAACGTGGTCGAACGCGGTTCGACCACGTTCAATTCTCGCGCTAACGTGGTCGTAGCTCTCGAGCGCTGGCGGTCGCACCACCGAGTGCCACAACGTAGTCGTGGCTCCTTTCCCACAGCGTGGTCGGGGCCTCGAGCTCCCACAGCGTGGTCGTGGCGCCCACCCACGGCCAAAGTGGTCGAGCGCCCGACCGCCCAGCGTGGTCGAGGCTCCGATCCTGGCGTGGTCGTAAACCCTAGCGCCGAGTGCCGACCACGGTCAAATCTTCGAGGGCTCATAGCGTGGTGAAGCTCGAGCGCTTCTAGCGTGATCGAGCGCTCCCAATTGCCAGCGTGGTCGTAAACCCTTCCGACCACGGCCAAAAACTCGTGCGTTGCTCGGTTGGAACCCGATACTCGACAATGTGGTCGTCGCCACCCGATATGCGCCAGCGTGGTCGTAACGCCTTCCGACCACTATCGGTTTGCGAGAACACCTCAACGTGGTCGTACGCTCCTGAACGAAATTCGACCACGACCAAACGTGGTCGTATGGCATCCTACAAGGTCGTACAAGCCGGGGACAAGTCGTACCGACTTCATTTCGTCGAGCTAAGATTTTGCGATAAAGCCCAAAACAAACTCAATTTTCCTTCAACCAAGAGTCAAATACTCATCACAAAGATAGGATCATCTCCACATGATCTCTCAATCTCCCCCTTGATGAGTATATTGACAAACACCGAGAATTAAGAAGTTGAGTTTGTAGAAGCCGACATGGTCCAGGAATGAAAATGAATTTATGACCATGTCAACAGAGAGAACACTAGAGCAATAAAATAAAGAGCAAATTGATCTCCAAAGCTCTAGCAAGCTCCCAGAATTTGAGAAATTTTCTTTTTCTCCAAACTATTCTCCCCCTTTTGGCAATAAACACATCAAGTATGCAAGAGAGAATAAGTCATAATGATGGATGGAATGGTGATTTGATTATTCAAAGTATGCGAGCCATGAGAATTATCAAAATGACCAAAATGTATTACACCAAGCCATAATATACAAATATGCTTCAAAGATCATGACTAAGTGAGAGATCATGTGGAGATGATCCCATCTTTATGATGAGTAATTGACCCTTGGTTGAAGGAAAATTGAGTTTGTTTTGGGCTTTTATTGCAAATTCTTAGCTCGGTAGTAGTCAAAGTCGGTACGACTTTCCCTGAACCGTCGACCACATTGGAACTGATCGGAAGCGAAAACGTCGCGTCGACCATCCGGGACGTGATCGAAGTCGTTCGGGTGGTCTCGACCACTGTTGTGGCGTCCCGGCGGTTTGAGCGTGATCGGAAGTCTTTGGGTCCGTCGACCACTTGGGAGCTGGTCGGAAGCCGATTTCACGCATCGACCACTGCGGGTCTCGGCGTTTTAACCATGGTCGGAAGTCGATCGACCACGTTGGGCTGTCGAAATCAATCGGGACTCTACGACCACGTTACGGCTTTCTCGGGAAGTTTGGTCGTGGTCGGGAGCCGGTCGGACGGTGTCGACCACGTTGCGAGCCCTCGGAAGATTTGACCGTGGTCGGCACTTTCGGCGCTAGGGTTTACGACCACGTTGTGGTCTCGGTCTTTCGACCACGTTGTGGGATCGGAGACTCGACCACGTTGGGCGGTCGGGCGTTCGACCACTTTGGCGTGGTCGTTGGGCGACACGACCACGTTGTTTGATCGGTGGTGCGACCACGTTGTGCGCTCGGAGATTCGACCATGCTAAGGTTTTCGACCACGTTGTGGCGGTCGGCCGACCACGTTGTCGGCGATTGACCGTGGTCGATGGAGCTCTTTAAAACCGGTCGTGTGGGCACATGTGGTGTCCGATTACGGTGAGGTTTGGTCGGTTGGGTTCCTTGTGTTGTTATGGACCTTGTGGTGGTTTGTTCTACATTTTGACAAGGTTTGGTAAAGTCTAATTTCGTGGAAAGAGACTTGAGCTCGTGAGTCGTGCGGTGTATGGATCGGTGCTATGTGATGTTTTGTTGTTTGTGTTGGATGCGGTCTTGAGACTAGTCTTGGTGAGGCTTTGGACAGTCGGGACTAGACATGGGAGATGTTGAGGTCCAGAACGACGTGGAAAAGCTGAGGAGGACGTGTCTGCCAGGTGGGCTGACAGCATGGACAGCAAGGCGGTGGAGGAAGCTTCCTGGAAGGCAGCGGAGGGGCATTTTGGAGAAATGTCAAGCTGCGGAGGAAGCTTGTCCTTCGAGAAAGCACTGACGCTGGAGAGTTGGTGGTGCAAGCGGGCAAGCGGTGGAGCCGTTGCACTGGGTAATGGGCAAAGCACTGAGGCTCAGAAGCTGGAGCTCTCTGTAACGGGTGGTCTGTGGAGACCCGTTAGCGTGTGAGTATAAATAGAGGAGGAGACTCTGGAGCTGGGTGAGGTTGTTTTCACGAGTTGCTCTGAGCCCTTCTTTCTATTGTGTGAGTTGTCTCTGGGTAGAGCATGGATGCTCGTGTACCTCCGATGGAGTGGCTGTAGAAACCTCCATGATCAATAGAAAAGATTGGATTCACCTCTTTGTATCATTCTGAGTTTGTTTTTGCTTGAGGTGTTTTGACTAGATCTTTTCGCTCTCTCGTTCTTTCGCTTATCGTGTTTTCTTTGAGAGTTGGCTTGTACCTCTCGCTCTAAACGGGATTCATTTTCTAAGACCTTCGGTCGGTTTATTCACGAGCAAGAATCAAACAGAGAAACTTGTGTTTTTCGATTCTGCCGCATCTATTTACTTTGATCTGTGTTCGACCACAACGTTCTCTCCTTCCTTAGCAAAGACTTGTGTTATTCTTGGTATTTTCACTTTTAAATATCTTGTTCTTGCTAGATTCAAGTTTCATTCGTTTTGACCTCCGAGCAAAAGTTCTCTCAATTCTTGGTTTGGCGGTCGTGCGCTGGACTACTCTTTTCGGATTATTGACCACGGTCACTCTTACGGTTTTCGACTACGGTGATGTGCTCGCTTATTTGTTTCGGCCAGTATTGTGTATCTCGGTGATCGATTGTTTCTCTCGGTGAGCAGTTTCGACCACGGCTTGAGATCACGAGTTTCTTTCAACCTCGGTTGGTCTTCGACCACGCCAAGTACTTTCTAGTCTTCTCGGTTACGCTCACGAGTTGGTGTTGATCTATCTGTTTCTTTCTCTGTTTTTTAAGTGAGCAACTAATCTTCTTCTTCATAGTTATATATCTATTGGAGAAGAGATCGAGTTGAATTTTAGAAGCTTTTAAGGCACCATTCACCCCTCTCGTTGCCATTTCGGTCCTTCAATTGGTATCGAGCCGGTTAGCTCTTCTTCATAGATCTTAACCGGTCTCAAGGAGCCATGGCAACAGACAAGTATTCCACCAAGCCGCCCATCTTTGATGGCTGGATTACCCTTCGGAAGAGCCGAATGGAAACATATATCCGGGCTCGGGGTATGCCATTTGGCGGAAGGTGAAAATACTGTTTGTTGTTCTGCCGATGAGAACATCAATGCCGGAATATGGTCGATGTTGAGGCGAATGCAAAACAAGGAACATCATCATACGAGGATTGAGCGAAGCGAATTTGATCGCATCTCTCACATCGTCCGCTCACGACATCCGGGTGACCCTCGATGCATACCATGAGGGCACCTCCCGGATCAAGACGGTTCGGCGGGATCGGTTCAGCGAATCTGACAAATTCGAGATGCTTGCTGGAGAGTCTCTTGGCGAGTGCTTTTCACGTTTTCACAAGATTTTGAGCAATCTCCGGCGGTCGGTCTCACATACTCCGACTCGGATAGCGCTCGACAGATGCTACACTCGATCTTGGGTTTGGGAGATGAAGGTGACTACCATCAAGGACACCACGGACCTCTCGACCTTGACTCTTGATGCGCTTTACTCGCGCCTCAAGACTCACGAGATTGACATAGTCTCTCGTCGGTCAAGTCTCGATCGATGGCTTTAGTCACCGATCCCACTGCTTCCACGGTTCTCTTGAGCCATCTTGCGGATTCTCCTCGGCTCTCGTGACATAACCGATGATCGAGATAGAGCGACTTGCGGATGAGCAGACTAGCCCTCCTCGCACGGAGATTCTCCCATGCTTACAAAGGGAGGAGGGACGGAAGGAAAAGAGGACCCGTGATTTGTTTCGAGTGTGGTGGCCCCAACCACATCCGAGCAAACCGTCCCAAGTTGGGGAAAGGCAAAGTCGACTACGGCGGTTCGGCAAGAACGACTACTCAGACAAGAACCGCAACAAGAAGGCCCCAACTCGGGCGCAAGGCAAGAAGCCGTTCGCAACTTTGGGAAGGCCAAGCTCTTCCACCGCGTCCTCGCCGCCTTGACGACCTCGAGCTCGACGAAGTGGAGGGATGGAGCGATGACGACGGGACGGGTGATCAAGAACCCAAGAGCGGCGACGACTTCTCCGGCATGTGCTTCATGGCCCTCGAAGGCGAGATCAGCGACGGCGATCTCTATTCGACTCGACGAGGTATTTCCCTCCTATGACCAACTGAATGCAGCTTTTCTTAAGCTAGGAGGTTTTCATGCGAGATCTAGAGCTAGATGTAGCGAGTTGGAGAAAGAAGTAGATCGTTTGTCACGGGAGCTTTCTTTACTTATATCTGCTCCCTCCCGTGACGATTGTGATACATGCACTGCCTTGCTAGGAGATATGGAGAAGTTAAGGACTTCTCATGATAGTGTGACCTCTGAGCTTGATTTGCTTAAGGTGGAGAATATTAGTCTTCTTGCTGAGATTGAGATGAGTAGGGTGGTTCCTGTTTCCTCTACTACTATTGAGACTATTTCTTGCACCTCATGTGAGGATAAGGATAATGCTTTTAGAGGTCTTTACACTATGCTTCTCGATCTGCCCGAGACTTGTGAAAGTTGTAATAACAAAGATGAATCTAAAACGGGCAGATCATAAAATTGCTGAGTTACAAGCCTTTTTACTTGAGCCTATTGCTTCATGTGTGAATTGTCCTAAAGCGATTGCTTGAGCTTGAATCATTACCAAGCAGGTTTCAAGAAATGATTGATCATGATAAGAAGTTGGCTCGGTTTGCTTCTAAGGACCTCGTTAGCTCACCATGCATTAGTTGTAACAAACTAAAATCTAACTTGATTGCATTGGATGAGAAATGTGTGAAGCTAACTAAGGACCTACTAGAAAAGCCACCTTGTGCTTGTAATGTGGTTGTAGAGAAGGGGGAGAAGCCCCCGGGTAAGGTAGAGACGCCTAGCAAAGCGAACCAACCTGCTAGCGATGGGGCATCCCTTCTCGTCGGTACGTGCGTGCACAAGCCGCCTTTCCTCTATTGTTGGTCGTTCTCCTGCTCCCTTACCTTCTGCTATTTCTCCTCCTCCTTGCTCTTCTTGCACCTCTCTCTTTCGGGAGTGTCAGTACCTTATGAACACTCTCGAGAAATTTGTAGGAGGCAAGAAGGATCTCAATCTTATTCTAGACCAATCAAAGATTTGCAAGTTCAAGCAGGGTCTAGGATATAATTTCCGTGAGGATGTGAGGAAGCATCCACCGTAGTGCTCGGATCCGTAGCCGCGTGTGATCGAGGTCAAGCCCAAGAACAAGAAAGTTCAATTTAGATCGTGGGCTTTGTCCAAGGTTTGGCGACAAGGTGATTTCACTGCAGCTTGACCTCTCGGGCGCGAAGTCATTTCATGCTACTTCAGCCCCTCAGAAGGCAAAGTATCATTGCACCTTCTGTCAGAAGGATGGGCATCTGATTGACCAATGCTTCAAGCGCGCCAAGATCGCGCGAAGAGACCGTGCTGAGTCTCTTAGGCGTATTCAGGGTCAGCCCCAGACCTTGAGTGCACCTAAGACCAACACAAGGTCTAGGTTTGCTACTGTTGGTAGCTTTGGGCACACCGAGGACTTGGTTTTTCCGAGTTTCTGTTTTTAGTCCTCGTGCTCCCTCGGTCGTGACTTCGCCGTCACGAGGGTGATCTCGTTCCATCGAGATAGCTACCAGCGGCGTGATCGGCGTCTTCTTGGGTGCTCAAACTCGCTCTCCGTAGTAGTCGGACCCGGCCAGCGACTGTGCGCACATAGACCTTCTCGCTTTGAGCGACGGAGGCGTGGGGTAGTTAGAGGTCGATCGTGTGTGACTACTTCTTCTGCTCGACGTGTGACTCAGTATTGGGTGCCAAAATCTATGTTGATTTATCCCAGTACTGAGACTTTGCTCTCTTGTTGACTCAGGTTCGCGGGCGAGGAAGGAAAGGTTTGGCTTGTAGACTCGGGTGTTCACGACACATGACCGGAGATTCCGTTGGTTTTCTTCCTTGCCCGAGCTCCGGTGATGAGGCGATCACCTTGAGAGATGCTTCATCTGGCGCGTCATCGCCAAAGTCTTGTCGCATTAATGATTCATTTATTTTGAAAGATGTTGCTTTAGTTAGCAAGCTGCGGTACAATTTGCTCTCGGTCTCTCGACTTCCGATGACAATTTCGAGGTGAGCTTTAAGAAAACAATTGCAAAATTCTTGATTCTTGAATGAGTACGGTTTATGGATTTCTCGTTTGGGAGGATCTTCGTGCTGATTTTTCCGAGTCTTTTGGTGATCCTCTCCGTTGTTTGCTTGCTTACGAGTCCATGACCTTTCCTTACGGCATAGGAGACTTGGTCATATTGGATTTGACCATTTGACTCGAGTTAGCGGCCACGATCTCATTCGTGGTCTCGCCAAACTCAAGATGGTCAAAGATCTTGTTTGCGCTCCATGCCAAGCACGGCAAGATGGTTGCCGCTTCTCATCCTCGGTCCAGATTACTATGACCGATGCACCGGACAATTGCTCCATATGGATACGGTTGGACCAGCTCGAGTCTTGATCGGCGGGAGGGAAGTGGTGCGTTCTTGTTGTAGTCGATGACTATTCGAGGTACTCTTGGGTGTTTTCTTAGCCTCGAAGGATGAGACGTTTTCACATTTCGAGGTCTTATCGGTGGGCTTCTGTTGAGCTTCGGGTGCCTTACGAGCGATCCGCGATGACAATGGCACGGGTTCAAGAATTCCTACTTTGAGAGTTTCGTGGTGAGGCGGTGTAGAGCACCGTTCTCTTCTCCATCGTTCCTCGCGAGAATGGCGTTGTGGAGAGGAAGAACCGTACCTTGGTCGAGATGGCGGGGCGATGCTTGATGAGTACTCTACACGCGGAAGTTCTGGGGTGAGGCTATAGCCACCGCGCCATGTTTCCAATCGAGTTTTCTTGGGCACACTTGCACGCACTTCTTATGAGTTGAGATACGGCGGCCCGGTGTTTCTCATTTTCGTGTGTTTGGTTGCAAGTGTTTCATTACGAAGTCAGGAACCTAGATAAGTTCGAGTCACGTTCTTGTGATGGACTTTTTACGGGCTACTCGACTTCTTGGCGGGCCTATAGGGTGCAGGCTGCGAGTCTAGTAAATTGGTAGAAACACGTGAGGTAACTTTCGATGAGGCGGTCAGGGACTAGGCCGATATCTCGAGTTCACTAGGCGATCCGAGACCATCTTCGTGGATGATGAGGATGATGGAGATGAGGGTTGTCTACGATCCGGTACCTCTTCCACCACTTGAGGTGCCTTCTTCCACCGCACCTCGAGGCGATCGACCCTTACCTTACGCTATTCCGGAGCTAGTGGCTCTGTTCCTACCCCTTCGAATGTAACGAGGTGAGGCCACTTCTCCATCTCATCCAGACCTCCAAGACATATCCAAAAATCTCATCCTTCCGAAAGAGATGATTGGAGATCTATTTGAGCGAGTCACACGTTCCAAGTGCGGGCGTGTCACTTTTCTCTCCACTCTGCCTTCGTAGCTTCTTTTGAACCCAAGGACGTTTGTCATGCTTTATCGATGAGTCTTGGGTCAGCGCCATGCATGAGGAGCTAGAGAGTTTCGAGAGAAACAAGGTGCGGGCGCTTGTTGAGCCCCTCGAGATCACAATATCATTGGAACCAAGTGGGTATTCAAGAACAAGCGAGGCGAGGATGGGGTAGTCATTGAAACAAGGCTAGGCGGTGCATGTGGGTACTCCTGGTTGAGGGTGCGGATTTCGAGGAGACCTTTGCCCTGTAGCTCGTCTTGAGGCCATTAGAATTCGCTTGCCTTTGCGGCTTCTAAGGGTTTCAAGCTTTACCGAGATGGACGTCAAGAGTGCCTTTCTCAATGGCTTCATTGAGGAAGAAGTCTATGTCGAACGACCTCCGTTTCGAGAACCCCAAATACCCTAGTCATGTCTTCAAGCTTTCCAAAGCGTTGTATGGACTTAAGCAAGCCCCTAGAGCTTGGTATGAGAGGCTTAAGTCCTATCTATTGAGACATGATTTTGAGATGGGTAAAGTTGACAAGACCTTGTTCATTCGGCGGCAGCAATGACCTTCGCTCGCCTAAATCTATGTCGATGACATCATCTTTGGCGGCTCTTCCCATGCTCTAGTTTCACGGTTCTCGGATGTCATGAGCACCGAGTTTGAGATGAGCATGATGGGTGAGTTGACATTCTTCCTTGGCTTCGAGATCAAGCAGACTCGGGAGGGTACCTTCTTGCATCAAGGCAAGTACACTCGAGACCTCCTGAGACGATTTGACATGAGTGATGGAAAGCCGGTGTCAACTCCGATGGCTTCTACAGCCATTCTAGACCCTGATGAGGACGGTGAGCCAGTTGATCAAAAGGAATTCAGAAGCATGATTGGCTCTCTCTTGTACCTCACTGCCTCGAGACCGGACATACACTTCTCCGTGTGTCTTTGTGCTCGGTTTCGAGCTTCTCTCGCGTGTCTCACCGCCAGCGGTGAAGCGCATCTTCGGTACCTTGAGCTACCATTGACTATGGTATCGGTACTCTTCCTCCTCTGTCTATCCCTTAGAGCCTTCTCGGATGCGCACTTTGCGGTGTAGGATAGATAGGAAGAGCACTCGTGCACTGCCGGTTCATTGGCACTTCTCTCGTTTCTTGGTCTTCGAGGAAGCAGTCGGTGTTGCTCAGTCCACCGCAGAGGCCGAGTATGTTGCTGCAGCCAGTTGCTGTAGCCAGGTACTTTGGATGGTCTCGACTCTGCGGGACTTTGGGTTAGCTATCGGCCGTGTTCCGCTTTTCTGCGATAACACGTCGCAATCGGCATTGCTAAGAACCCAAAGCAACACTCTCGGACCAAGCACATTGATATCGATATCACTTTCTTGAGATCATGTAGAGAAGGGTGACATCGTGCTCCAGGTTGGAGAGTGACCACCGGTTGGTGATGTCTTCACCAAGCCTCTGGATAGCACGAGGTTTTCGACTTTGGGGAGAGCTTGGGGTGGTCTCGTCCTATGGACTATTGTGAGGGGAGCTTTGGGCTTTCTTGCTTTATCTTATTATTTATGCTTCATATCCTTCTTGTTGCATTGCATCTGCGGTGCATTGGGTTTAGTCCTTCGGCATAGGCTAGAGTGGTTCTCTTGCTGAGTTGCTTAGACTTCTTGCTCTTATCTTGTGCTTTCAGGATAGCTGTTTCTTATCTCACTAGATTGAGCTTACTCACTTCTTGTGATCTAGCGGTCGGGCCACCTTCGGGTAGGCAGTGCGTGTTTGCTCTCTAGTGTGTGTTTTACGGTCACTATTAGTTACGGAGTCATATGGGGTAGATGAGAGTCGATCGAGCCATAGTACCCTCTATATCTTATCTATGCTTTAAGGACTTTGTTTTCTTTGCCGACTTCTCTCTTTTATTGCTTTGGTTGGGGGAGTTCATTTGGGAACTTCTAGATCTTAATATTGACTTAACTCAACTTGAACTAAAAGTCGCATCTCATGTTGAGGGGCTGGATTTTCCGCATGTCATCATGCATTGTAATATAGCTACATGGAGCCTTGATTATTATCCTTTCATGACATGTTTTCATTATATTACATCTTGCCATGACTTATGCTCCATTGCTAATTTGATCATGACTTTATATGTGTAGTCAAGTCTTTGCCCGATAGGTTAATTACAATGCTAAATTTGACCTAATTCTGTCATGTTCATATTTGAGACTAATCGACTTTGTGTTATCTTTTATGATTCTTGCCATGTCAAATAAGGTGAGTTGAGTCTTGAATCTTTGTTGAGCAATAGATTGAGCTATATAGTTTCTTGATGACACATAAGTTAGTACAATCTATCAAAAAAAAAGATCTCTTCTCATGCGAAAAACCGATCTCACCAATTCCTTCTCATGAGATGGCTTGCCATTGCACAAGGCATGAACTCGGGAGATTTGGATGACCAAGATCATTTCCTTAAGCTTCTCGCTTGGAATGATCGCATAAGGCTTGAGGTCTAGCACATGACAAAATATGATTGAAAACAATCATGAGATCTCAAAAGAAAAATGTCAAAAGTGCTAAATAAAAAAAAATCAAAGTACTTCAACAATTGTATCATTCTTGAACAAATAGCACTCTAGTTGGCTCAACACTAGCTTCTTGATTCCATTTAGCTTATTAACATGGCTTGCATCATTTGTGGATATCATTAGCTAGACTAAAATCTTGTTTGACTTGACTCGCTAAGCACTTCAAAATAAAATTCAGATTATACCTTCGTTGCTTAGCTTCACTTTACATACTTAGCCATGATCTTTATAGCATATTTGTATGTTATGGCTTGGTGTAATACATGTTGGTCATTTGGATAATTCTCATGGCTCGCATTCTTTGAATAATCAAATCAGCCATTTCATCCATCATCATGACTTATTCTCTCTCTTGCATACTTGATGTGTTTATTGCCAAAAGGGGGAGAATAGATTAAAAAAAAAGGGAGGAAGAAAATTTCTCTCTGGGAACTTGCTAGAGCTTTGGAGATCAATTTGCTCTTTGTTCTTTTGCTCTAGTGTTCTCTCTGTTGACATGGTCATAATTTCATTTCATTCTGAACCATGTCGGCTTTTACAAACTCAACTTCTTATTTTTGGTGTTTGTCAATATACTCATCAAGGGGAGATTGAGAGATCATGTGGAGATGATCCCATCTTTATGATGAGTAATTGACCCTTAGTTGAAGGAAAATTGAGTTTGTTTTGGGCTTTATTGCAAATTCTTAGCTCGTCAGTAGTCAAAGTCGTGTACGACTTTCCTGGAAATGCGACCACATTGGAACTGATCGGAAGCCGAAAACGCGCGTGCGACCATGCGGGACGTGATCGGAAGTCGTTCGGGTGGTCTCGACCACGTTGTGGCGTCCCGCGAATTTGAGCGTGATCGGAAGTCTTCGGGTCCGTCGACCACTTGGGAGCTGGTCGGAAGCCGATTTCACGCATCGACCACTCTGCGGGTCTCTCGGCGTTTTTAACCATGGTGGAAGTCGATCGACCACGTTGGGCTTAATCGAAATCAATCGGGACTCTACGACCACGTTACGGCTTTCTCGGGAAGTTTGGTGGTGGTCGGGGCCGATCGGACGGTGTGCGACCACGTTGCGAGCCCTCGGAAGATTTGACCGTGGTCGGCACTCGGCGCTAGGGTTTACGACCACGTTGTGGTCTCGGTCTTCGACCACGTTGTGGGATCGGAGACTCGACCACGTTGGGCGGTCGGGCGTTCGACCACTTTGGCCGTGGTGGTTGGGCGACACGACCACGTTGTTTGATCGGTGGTGCGACCACGTTGTGCGCTCGGAGAGATTCGACCATGCTAAGGTTTTCGACCACGTTGTGGCGGTCGGCCGACCACGTTGTCGGCAGATTGACCGTGGTCGATGGAGCTCTTTAAAACGGTCGTGTGGGCACATGTGGTGTCCGATTACGGTGAGGTTTGGTCGGTTGGGTTCCTTGTGTTGTTATGGACCTTGTAGACTGGTTTGTTCTACATTTTGACAAGGTTTGGTAAAGTCTAATTTCTGTGGAAAAGAGACTTGAGCTCGTGAGTTGTCGATGTATGGATCGGTGCTATGTGATGTTTTGTTGTTTGTGTTGGATGCAGTGCGGAGACTAGTCTTGGTGAGGCTTTGGACGGTCGGGACTAGACATGGGAGATGTTGAGGTCCGAGCAGCGTGGAAAAGCGAGGAGGCGTGTCTGCGGGTGGGGCGGCGGCATGGACAGCAAGGCGGTGGAGGAAGCTTCACGGAAGGCGGCGGAGGGCATTTTGGAGAAATGTCAAGGCTGCGGAGGAAGCCTTGTCCACCGAGAAAGCATTAGACGCCTTGGAGAGTTGGTGGTGCAAGCGGGCAAAGCGGTGGAGCCGTTGCCAGCGGGTAATGGGCAAAGCATCTTTGGAGGCTGTAAAGCACTGGAGCTCTACATAACGGGTGGTCAGTGGAGACCCGTTGGCGTGTGAGTATAAATAGAGGAGGAGACTCTGGAGCTGGGTGAGGTTGTTTTCACGAGTTGCTCTGAGCCCTTCTTTCTATTGTGTGAGTTGTCTCTGGGTAGAGCATGGATGCTCGTGTACCTCCGATGGAGTGGTCAGAGAAACCTCCATGATCAATAGAAAAGATTGGATTCACCTCTTTGTATCATTACGAGTTTGTTTTTGCTTGAGGTGTTTTGACTAGATCTTTTCGCTCTCTCATTCTTTAAACTTATCGTGTTTTCTTTGAGAGTTGGCTTGTACCTCTCTGCTCTAAGCTGGGATTCATTTTCTAAGACCTTTCGGTCAGTTTATTCTGAGCAAGAATCAAAGCAGAGAAACTTACGTGTTTTCGATTATAGCATCTATTTACTTTGATCTGTGTTCGACCACAACGTTCTCTCCTTCCTTAGCAAAGACTTGTGTTATTCTTGGTATTTTCACTTTTAAATATCTTGTTCTTGCTAGGATTCAAGTTTCATTCGTTTTTGACCTCTGAGCAAAAAGTTCTCTCAATTCTTGGTTTGGCGGTCGTGCTGGGACTACTGTTTTGGATTATTGACCACGGTCACTCTTACGGTTTTCGACTACGGTGATGTGCTCACGCTTATTTGTTTTCGATCGTATTGTGTATCTCGATGATTGTTTCTCTCGGTGAGCAGTTTCGACCACGGCTTGAGATCACGAGTTTCTTTCAACCTCGGTTGGTCTTGACCACGCCAAGTACTTTCTAGTCTTCTGGTTCGCTCACGAGTTGGTGTTGATCTATCTGTTTCTTTCTCTGTTTTTTAAGTGAGCAACTAATCTTCTTCTTCATAGTTATATATCTATTGGAGAAGAGATCGAGTTGAATTTTTAGAAGCTTTTAAGGCACCATTCACCCCCCCTCTGTTGCCATTTCGGTCCTTCACTAAGTATGTAAAGTGAAGCTAAGCAACATAAGGTATATTCTGAATTTTAATTGAAGTGCTTAGCAAGTCAAGTCAAACAAGATTTTAGTCTAGCTAATGATATCCACAAATGATGCAAGCCATGTCAATAAGCTAAATGGAATCAAGAAGCTAGTGTTGAGCAAACTAGAGTGCTATTTGTTCAAGAATGATACAATTGTTGAAGTACATTGAACATTTTTAGCAATTGAGCACATTTGATATTTTCTTTAGAGATCACATGGTTGTTTTCAACCATCTTTTTATTCGACCATGTGCTAGACCTCAAGCCTTATGCGATCATTCCAAGCGAGAAGCTTAAGGAAATGATCTTGGTCATCAAAACTCCCCGAGTTCATGCCTTGTGCAATGGCAAGCCGTCTCATGAGAAAGAATTGGTGAGATCGGTTTTTAGCACAAAGAGATCTTTGCTTTTAATAGATGGTACTAACTTATGTCATCAAGAACCTAATATAGCTCAATCTATTGCTCAACAATGATTCAAGACTCAACTCAGCCTATTTGATATGGCAAGAATCATAAAAAGATAATACAAAGCTAACTAGTCTCAAATATGAACATGACATGAATTAGGTCAAAATTTAGCATTTTAATTAACCTATCATGGCAAAGACTTGACTACACATATAAAGTCATGATCGAGATTAGCAATGGAGCACAAATCATGGCGAGGATGTAACATAAGAGAAAATATGTCATGAATGGATAATAATCAAGGCTCCATGTATTTATATTATAATGCGAATGACATCGAGAAAATCCGGCTCCCCTCAACAAGTGATGCGACTTTTAGTTCAAGTTGAGTTAAGTCAATATTACATTCGAGCTCCCAAATGAACTCCCCCAACCAAAGCAACAAAACAAGAAGGCGGCAAAGAAAGCAGGATCCTTAAAGCATAGATAAGATATAGAGGATACTAAGGCTCGGACTAACGCTCATCTACCTATATGACTCGGGACTAGTAGTGATCAGTAAAACACACACTAGAGAGCAAACACGTGCCACCCTGCAGGGTGGCCCAACCTCGCTAGAGCCTAGAAGAAGTGAGTGAGCTCAACCTAGTGAGATAAGAAGCAGCTATCCCGAAAGCACAAGATAAGAGCAAGAAGTCTAAGCACTCGACCAAGAGACACACTCTAACCTATGCTAGAAGGACTAAGCCCAATGCACCCGCAAATGCAATGCAATGAAATGAGATGAAGCATAATCAATATAGTAAGCGATGAAGTCCAAGCTCCCCTCACAGGTCCATAAGGACAAACCACCCCAAGCTCTCCCATGGTGAAAACCTCGTGCTATCCAAAGGCTTGGTGAAGATATCAGCCAACTGGTGGTCACTCTCCACAAACTGGAGCACGATGTCACCCTTCTCTACATGGTCTCGAAGAAAATGATATCTGATATCGATGTGCTTGGTCCGAGAGTGTTGCACTGGGTTCTTAGCAATGCTAATCGCAGACGTGTTATCGCAAAAGAGCGAACACGATCGATAGCTAACAAAGTCCCGCAGAGTCGAGACCATCCAAAGCACTTGCTCGACAGAATCGGCTGCGACAACGTACTCGGCCTCTGCGGTGGGCCGTGCAATCTGGGGTGCTTCTTGAAGACCAAGAAGCGAGAGAAGTGCCAATAAACCGGCGGTGCGAGTGCTCTTCCTATCTATCCTACACCGGCAAAGTCGCATCCGAATAGGCTCTAAGGGATGAGCAGGATGAGGAAGAGTACCGAATACCATAGTCAATGGTAGCTCGAAGGTACCGAAGATCGCTTCACCGCTTTGGTGGTGAGATCTTGAGGAGAAGCTCAAACCGGGCACAAAGACACACAGAGAAGTGTATGTCGGTCTCGGCGTTGAGGTACAAGAGAGAGCCAATCATACTCGAACTCTTTTGATCAAGCTGGCTCGCCGTCCTCATCTCGGGTCAAGTGTGGTAGTAGAAGCCATCGGAGTTGACACCGCTTTCCATCACTCATGTCGAAGCGTCTCGGGAGGTCACGGGTGTACTTGCCTTGATGCAAGAAGGTACCCTCCGACTACGCTTGATCTGGAAGCCAAGGAAGAAAGTCAACTCACCCATCATGCTCATCTCAAACTCGGTGCTCATGACATCAAGAGCTGTGAAACTAGAGGAAGAGCCGCCAAAGATGATGTCATCGACATAAATTTAGGCGACGGAAGGTCATTACCAAGCCGGCGAATGAACAAGGTCTTGTCAACTTTACCCATCTCGAAATCATGTCTCAATAGATAGGACTTAAGCCTCTCATACCAAGCTCTAGGGGCTTGCTTAAGTCCATACAACGCTTTGGAAAGCTTGAAGACATGACTTGGGTATTTGGGGTTCTCGAAACACGGAGGTCATCGACATAGACTTTTTCCTCAATGAAGCCATTGAGAAAGGCACTCTTGGCGTCCATCGGTAAAGCTTGAAACCTTTAGAAGCTGCAAAGGCAAGCGAATTCTAATGGCCTCAAGGCGAGCTACGGGGCAAGGTCTCCTCGAAATCGGACCCTCAACACAGGAGTACCCACAATGCAACCAGCCTAGCCTTGTTTGAATGACTACCCCATCCTCACTTTGCTTGTTCTTGAACACCCATTTGGTTCCAATGATATTGTGATCTCGAGGGGGCTCAACAAGCGTCCAGACCTTGTTTCTCTCGAAACTCTCTAGCTCCTCATGCATGGCGTTGACCCAAGACTCGTCAGATAAAGCATGGCAAACGTCCTTGGGCTCAAAGGAAGCTACGAAGGCGAGTGGAGGCGAGAAAAGTGACACGCCGACTTGGGCGTGTGACTCGCTCAAATAGATCTCCAATCATACGCTTCGAAGGATGAGATTTTGGATATGTCTTGGAGGTCCTAGATGAGATGAAGAAGTGGCCTCTACCTCGTTACCGCGGGGTAGGAGCAGAGCCACTAGCTCGGAAAAGCGAAGGTAAGGGCGATCGCCTCGAGGTGCGGTGGAAGAAGGCACCTCAAGGGGTGGAGAAGGGGCTGGATCGGGTGAGACAACCCTCATCTCCATCATCCTCATCATCCACAAAGATGGTCTCGGATTGCTCTAGTGAACACGAGATATCGGGCCTAGTCCCGATGGCCTCATCGAAGATTACCTCACGGGTTTCTACCATTTTACTAGACTCATGTTCCGGACCCTATAGGCCCACGAAGAAGTCGAATAGCCTAGAAAAGTCCATCACAAGAACGTGACTCGAACTTATCTAGGTTCCGGACTTGAATAAAACACTTGCAACCAAACACGAAAATGAGAAACACCGGGCTTTCGCCGTATCTCAACTCATAAAGTGCGGTGCAAGTGTGCCCAAAAAAACTCGATTGGAAACATGGCACGCGGTGGCTATAGCCTCGACCCAAAACTTCGCGATGTAGAGTACTCATCAAGCATCGTCACAGCCATCTCGACCAAGATGCGGTTCTTTCTCTCCACAACGCCATTCTGCCGAGGGCGTATGGAGAAGAGAACCGGTGCTCTACACTGTCTCACCACGAAACTCTCAAAGTAGGAATTCTTGAACTCCGTGCCATTGTCCTCGCGGATCGCTCGTAAGGCACTGGAAGCTCAGCGAAAGCCTCTTGAAAAGACCTCGGAAATGTGAAACGTCTCATCCTTGAGGCTAAGAAAAACACCAAAGAGTACCTCGAGAAGTCATCGACTCGACAAGAACATACCACTTCCCTCCTGCCAAGCGCTCGAGCCGGTCCAACCGTATCCATATGGGCGGTTGTCCGGTGCATCGGTCATATTGCTTGTGGGGAGGATGAGAGCGGCAACCATCTTGCCGTCTTGGCATGGGCGCAAACAAGATCTTTGACCATCTTGAGTTTCGGCGGACCACGAATGAGACCGTGGCCTAACTTTCGAGTCAAATGGTCAAATCCAATATGACCAAGTCTCCTATGCGAAAGGAAAGGTCGGCGGGACTCGAAGCAAGCAAACAACGAAGAGGATCACCAAAGACTCAGAAAAATCAGCACGAAAGATCCTCCCAAAACGAGAAATCCCACAAACCAAACCACCCGAAGAATCAAGAATTTTACATTTGTTTTTCTTAAAGCACACCTCGAAATCGTCATCGGTAAGCTGGGAAACTGAAAGCAAATTGTATTGCAGCTTACTCACCAAGGCAACATCTTTCAAAATAAAAGAATCATTAATGCGCACAGTACCTTTGGCAATGGCCTGGAAGAAGCATCTCAAAGGTGATCGTCTCATCACCGGAGCGGGCAAGGAAGAAAACCAGCAGGAATCTCCGGTCATGTGTCGTGAACACCGGAGTCTACAAGCCAAACCTTTCCTTCCACGCCTGCGAACACGAGTCAACAAGAGAGCAAAGTCTCGATCTTGGGATAAATCAACATAGATTTTGGCACCCAATCTTGAGTCACACGTCGGCGAAAGAAGTAGTCACACACGTGACCTCTAACTACCCTCGTTCTCCGTCGCTCAAAGAAGCGAAGGTCTATGTGCGACTGAAGGCATTCTTTGAGTCCGGCCCTACGGAGAGCGAGTCGAGCACCGGCGGCCGGCGATCAGCTGCGGGTAGCTATCTCGATGGAGAAAGCGAGATCTACCCTCGGGACGGCGGAAGTCACGACCAGAGGGAGCACGAGGACGAAAAACAGAAGACTCAGAAAAACCAAGTCCTCGGTGCTGCCCAAAGCTACCAACAGTAGCAAGCCTAGACCTCGTGTTGGTCTTAGGTGCACTCAAGGTGCAGGGCTGACCACGAATACGCCTAAGAGACTCAACACGGTCTCTTGGCGATCTTGGCGCGCTTGAAGCAATGGTCAAACAAATGCCCATCCTTCGGCGGAAGGTGCGGTGATACCGCCCGAGGGGTGAAGTAGCATGAGATGGCCGCCTTACGAGAGGCGGCTGCGGTGAAATCACCTTCTTTGTCGAAATCCCTTGGACAAAGCCCACGATCTAAATTGAACTTTCTTGTTCTTGGCTTGACCTCGATCACACCTGCGGCTATGGGTCTGAGCACGGCAGGTGGATGCTTCCTTCTATCCTCTCGAAAATCATATCCTAGACCTTGATTGAATTTGCAAATCTTCGATTGGTCTAGAATAAGATTAAGATTCTTCTTGCCCCTACAAATCTCTCGAGAGTGTTCATAAGTCACCGACACTCCCGAAGCAGAGAGGCACAAGAAGGCGGGGAGAAGAAGAGGCAGTGAAGGTAAGGGGCGAAGAAGAACCAGCAGTAGAGAAAGTTTGGCTTGTGCACGCACGGTAGACTGGAGGCACATTCCTACTACTAGCGGGTTGGTTCGGCGTCTCTAGGCGTCTTACCCTTATCACCGGGCTTCTTCCCTTCTCCTCAATCACATTACAAGCACAAGGTGGCTTCTCTAGTAGGTCCTTAGTTAGCTTCACATTTCTCATCCAATGCAATCAAGTTAGATTTTAGTTTGTTACAACTAATGCATGGTGAGCTAACAGGGTCCTTAGAAGCAAACTGAGCCAACTTCTTATCATGATCAATCATTTCTTGAAACTGTTTGGAAACATATTCAAGCTCGTGATCGAGTTTAGGACAATTCACACATGAAGCAATAGGCTCAAGTAGAAAAGCTTGTAATTCACAAATTTTATGATCTGCCGTTTAGGTTCATCTTCAAATTATTACAACTTTCACAAGTCTCGGGCAGATCGAGAAGCATAGTGTAAAGACCTCTAAAAGCATTGTCCTTATCCTCACATGAGGTGCAAGAAGTAGTCTCAGCGGTAGATGAAGAAAAACAATCCTAGACATCTCTAGTTCAATGACGGACTAACATTCTCCACCTTAAGAATATCTAGCTCAGAGGTCACACTATCATATGAAGTCCTTAGCTTCTCCATATCTCCAAGCAAGGCAATGCATGTATCACATTCGTCACGGGAGGGAGCAGATGTAAGTGAAGTAAGCTCCCGTGACAATCTAGCTACTTCCTTCTCTAACTCAGTACACCTAGCCTTAGCTCTAGCATGAAATCCACCTAGCTTAAGAAAAGCATGATTGAGCTGGTCATAGGTGGGGCATACCTCGTCAGGAGTCGAGATGCGGCTCATTGTCGCTCGGTTAAGCCCTCGAGGGCCATGAAGCACATCTTGGGAGAAGTCGTCGCCGCTCTTGGGGTCTTGATCACCCGTCCGTCGTCGTCGCTCCATCCCTCCACCTCGCCGAGGTCGAGGTCGTCAAGCAGCAGTGAGGGCGGTGGAGCAGCTTTGGCCTTACCAAAGTCGCGGTACTTCTTTTTGCCTTGCGTGCGAGTGGAGGCTTCTTGTTGCGGTTCTTGTCGATGTAGTCGTTCTTGCTTGGAACCGCCAGCGTCGATTTGCCCTTCTCCGGTTTGGGGCGGTTGCGAATGTGGTTGGGGCCACCACACTCAAAGCAAATCATTGGTCCTCTTCTTTTCCGTCCTCCTTCTCTTGTAAGCATGGGAGAACTTCCGAGCTAGGAGGGCCACTGTTCATCCTCTAGGCTGCTCTGGCGGTCATCGGTTACATCACGAGAGAGCGCTAGGGAGAACCCGCAAAGAGAATCGGCGGAAGAACCGAAGCCAAAGTGGGATCCGTGACTAGAGCCATCGATTGTGACTTGACCGACGAGACTATGTCAATCTCGTGAGTCTTGAGGCGAGTAAAGCGCATCAAGAGTCAAGGTCGAGAGGTGCATGGTGTCCTTGATGGTAGTCACCTTCATCTCCCAAACCGAAGATCGAGTCGCGAAAGCATCTGTCGGCGTTATCCGAGTCGGAGTATGTGAGACCGACCGCTCGGAGATTGCTCAAAATCTTGTGAAAGCGTGAAAAGCACTCGTCAAGGGACTCTCCGGCAAGCATCTCGAAATTGCTGTATTCGGCTGAACCGATCTGTCGAACCGTCTTGATGCGGGAGGTGCCCTCATGGTATGCATCGAGGGTCACCCGGATGTCGTGGCGGACGACGGTGAGAGATGCGATCAAATTCGCTCTGCTCAATCCACGTATGATGATGTTCCTTGCCTTTGCATTTGCCTCAACATCGACCATATTCCGGCATTGATGTTCTCATCGGCGGGAACAACAAATTGTATTTTCACCTTCCGCCAAATAGCATACCCACGAGCACGGATATATGTTTCCATTCGGCTCTTCGGAAGGGGTAATCCAGCCATCGAAAATAGGCGGCGGTGGAATACTTGTCTGTGCCACGGCTCTTTGAGACCGGTTAAGATCTATGAAGAAGAGCTAACCGGCTCGATACCAATTGAAGGACCGAAATGGCAGAGAGGGGTGAATGGTGCCTTAAAATTCTTCCCCACGAAACAAAGCGAAATCACACCGAAAGACAAAGTCGTAAAAGCAGACAAGCAATCGGACCGATTGCGGACCGTGGTGAAAATCAAAGCGAAGAAGACAATAGTCGGCGATGAAAACATGGATCAAGCGGTGGTCGAGCGGGCTTAGGTGGTCGAAACCCGATTTTGTGACACTGCGGTGAAAGCCAATGAGTGGTCGATCGGTGTTCGATCGAGAGCAGAAGACACCCAAAGCAATAAAACCAATCGACAACAGAGAAGATAGTCGCCGACAAAGATGAGCGATAAATACTATAGTCGACCGAAAACATAGCGACTCCAAAGCACGACCGTGAGACAAGAACTCGAGAGAACTTTGCCACGAGAATCAAAGCGAATGAAACTTGAAACCTAGCAAGAACAAGATATTTAAAGTGAATTTACCAAGAAAATCAAAAGTCTTTGCTAAGGATGGAGAGAGTGCCTCGGTCGAACTCGATACAAAGTAACCGAAGCGGCGGACCGAAAACACGAAATTTCTCTGTCTTGATTTTTGCTCTCGGGAATGAGTTGACCAAGTGGTCTTAGAGTATGAATCGATTCGAGCAAAAGGATACAAGCCAACTCTCAAAGAAAACACATAAAGCGAAGGAAATTAGAGAGGGCAAATGCAACAAGTAAATCATCTCAAGAACACGAGACATGGAATGATACAGAGATGAATCAATCTCTTCTATTGCACATGGAGGTTTCTCTGACCACTCCATCGGAGGTACACGAGCATCCATGCTCTTACCCAGAGATAACTCACACAAGATAGAGAGGAACACTCAGAGCACTCGGGGACAACCTCACTTCGCTCACGAGACCTAACCTCTCTATTTATAGTCTCACTGCCTTCTTGGTCTCAACAGACCACCGTTCTGAGAGTCCAGTGCTGCGGCCTCGATGCTTTGCCCATTACCCGTGGCAACGGCTCCTTTGCTTTGCCCAATAGCACCACCAACTCGGTGCTTTCCCGAGGACACAACTTCCTTTGCAGCTTTGGCATTTCTCCAAAATGCCCTTGACCTCCTCCCAAGCTTCCTCCTCATGCCTTGTTTGTTTTGGTTACACCACTCGGGCAAGACCACGTCCTCTTCGGCTTCCACGTCGTTCTGGACCTCAACATCTCCTATGTCTAGTCCCGACCTCTCTAAGCCTCACCAAGACATGTCTCCCAATACCTGCAACCATCACAGACAACAAAACCATCACATAGCACTGATCCAACTCTGCACAGCTCACAGAGCTCAAGTCTCTTTTCCACAGAAATTAGATTTTACCAAACCTTGTCAAAATGTAGAACAAACCAGTCTACAAGGTCCACAACAACACAAGGAACCCAACCGACCAAACCTCACCGTAATCGGACATGAAATGCACCCTCACGACCAATTTTAGTGATCCCGCACGACCACGGTCATCCAACCGATAACGTGGTCGAACGCGGTTCGACCACGTTCAATTCTCGCTAACGTGGTCGTAGCTCTCGGCGCTGGCGCGGTCGCACCACCGAAAGTGCCACAACGTAGTCGTGGCTCCTTTCCCTGGCGTGGTCGAGGCCTCGAGCTCCCACAGCGTGGTCGTGGCGCCCAGGCCACGGCCAAAGTGGTCGAACGCCCGACCGCCCAACGTGGTCGAGGCTCCGATCCCACAACGTGGTCGTAAACCCTAGCGCCGAGTGCCGACCACGGTCAAATCTTCCGAGGGCTCATAGCGTGGTGAGCTCAGCGCTGGCGTGATCGAGCGCTCCCAATTGCCAGCGTGGTCGTAAACCCTTCCGACCACGGCCAAAGAACTCGACGTTGCTCGGTGGAACCCGATACTCGGCAATGTGGTCGTCGCCACCCGATATGCGCCAGCGTGGTCGTGCGCCTTCCGACCACCGCGGTTTTGCCGAGAACACCTCAGCGTGGTCGTGCGCTCCTAAGCGAATTCGACCACGACCAAACGTGGTCGTATGGCATCCTACAAGGTCGTACAAGCGGGGACAAGTCGTACACGACTTCATTTCGTCCAGAGCTAAGATTTTGCGATAAAAGCCCAAAACAAACTCAATTTTCCTTCAACCAAGAGTCAAATACTCATCACAAAGATAGGATCATCTCCACATGATCTCTCAGAATAGTCATTCATTCCTCCTTTGACTTGTCATACTCGATCCTATAGGTGGTATCATAGTGAGGTTGCTCTTTGTTTGATTTTTAACCGATCTTGAGCAATGGTGTCGAAGAGGTATCATAATAAGCCTCCTATCTTTAATAGGGTCAACTATCCCTATTGGAAGATAAGGATTGCAACGTACATCGAAGCTAAAGGTTTATCCATTTTAACAATGTGAAAAGCCCATTTGTTGTGTCTACCGATGACATGGTCCTCAATGTTGTATAGTCAGATGAGGTTGAGGCAAATGCTAAGGCATGTAACTTTCTGATCCAAGGTCTAGGGAGATCTGAGTTCAATCGAGTAGCTCATCTTGCATCTGCATATGAGATCTAGACAACCCTTTCTGGTTACCATGAGGGAATGTTGAAAATCAAGAAAATACATAAGGCTCAGTTCAAGAGGGACTAATAGAAGCTGGAGTGGAACCTAGAGAGACCATTGTTTCCTTCTTTGGTAGATTCCACAAGATCCTGAGTGATCTGAGGTCAATAGCTGTGACCTATTCAGATGCCGACAATGTGGCTCATGCTTTAAGTGATCTTGACATGAGTATTTGAGAAATGAAAGTTACTTCCATCAATGACAAAGCGGACATATAACTATAACTGTTGATAAGCTATATTCACGCCTTAAGACCCATGAGATGGGTGTTATAGCTAAGAAGTCCAAAGGCCTGCAGATGATGGATTTTGTGACTAATCCCATCAAGAATGACACTTCTTATGAGAATATTCCTCTTGGCTTTTCTTTGTTTTGTTTTCAAGCCATGAGTGATGACCAATATGAGAGCTTTTTCACAGATGATCTAGCCCTCATCACTAGCTAATTCACTCGTGCCTTCCACAAAGCAAGAGAAGGTAGGAGATGTAGTCCAATTGTTTATTTTGAGTGTAGTGAGATGGGACATTTATGTGCTCATTGCCCTAGCTTTGTGAACAAGGATGATGATGATCATAGGAGCAAGGACTACAAGAAGGAGCACAAGAAGGACTATAAGAAGAATTACAATAAGAAATCACATTGACCTTTAAAGAACAACGGCGCAATCAGAAAGGCGATGTCGGGACCCCGGATTTCCAAATCCGGACCCTCTGTGTATTACAGCACTAGTCCCAGATCAAAACTAGTGCACACAGTCAAACAGTGATGAATACATAACCAACAACGCTTTATTACAGTAATAAAGAGAGTACAGGCCGAAAAACCTTTATTACATATGAGGTTACAAGACCTCGCAATACACGAAACAATAAAACACAGCGGAAGCAAAAGTAAATCCAGCGGAGACCCATCAATACGCCACAGGCAATTGACTGGGGAAGCGCAACCTAGAACTCCGGAAAACCTATGTCGAATCCATACGCGCCGTAGTCGTAGTCTCCTTCTTGAGCTTCATATTCCTCTGAGATTTGTTTTGAGTGCAGCATGTGAGTACATAAAGTACTCCGCAAGTCTTGGGAAAATGCAGTAGATGCAAGGCTTAACAAAGGAAGGGTTATATGATTCTTTTGCACAAAGCAATATTTTATTTCAAATACCATTAAATATTTTCAAAGGCATTAATTTAATAAAGAACTTGCCTTAACAGAAACTTATCAAATTGCATAGTGAAGGTTACAACCACCAACACTAGATAACTGGCTTTCACCACCAAGATTCAAGAAAACGGGTTATGACCACCCACACTGGCTCCAACCGCCAGGATTCAAGAAAACTGGTTACAACCACCCACACTGGCTCCAACCGCCAGGATTCAAGAAAACGGGTTATAACCACCCACACCGCTACAACCGCCAGATTCAAGAAAACGGTTACAACCACCCACACGGCTACATCCGCCAGGACACAAATCCGAGAGTTCCAACCACTCCGGTTTTCAAAACTTTATTTTAAAACCAAAACCAATGAGCTACCATGTGAATACATTCCTTGCCCGCCCTTGACCGTGGGCACGGCTATTCGAATAGTTTACACTCTGCAGAGGTTGTACACTTTACCCACAAGAGATAAGTTATCTTAATAATCAACACGCTTCCTTTGGCATGAGACCCAGATAATTCATCACAAAGCCTTTACCTTACTCTAGTCTAGCTAGACACCACCCGCTGAGGTTTCACCGTGAAGGGTTAAATCCACCAGACGAAGCCCTCTTGCGCCATATGAGTACAAGAAATCCACATCCCTCACTTGTGAATAACCGTAAATCCACAGCACTCACTTTCCATTGGTGGTACCTAAACTAGCCTATTGTAAGTTAGTCGACTAGGTCGTACCCATATAGACTTGTGGTTGTGCGGTGGTGCTCGATCGGACAAACACAAGCGTCGGTCCTTAATTAACTAGGGCGGAACATACACTTAAGAAGTTCTCGTGCTAGCCGCACCAAACCAAACCAACCATCCGCCCTGGTCTAAATCCAATTTTCATATTTTATTTTATTTTAAAGGAATTGTGGCAATTCCAATCACCACTAAATTCTGAACAAAATCCAGTTCCACAAAATATAATTTCCCATTTCAAAAGGTACCAAAGGAGTATATAGCACGACTAAGCATTTTACTACCGTTACAACATTTACCAAAGTTTAATAATAATCTCATTATTGAGACAAAGGAAATCCTAGGGTGTCAAAGGTACATGGTTGTCAATGTCAAATGAGGGTATAACAATTGTCGGTTTAACTATTATCTCTAAAACATGAATTATCATTTTATGTAACATAGCAATGCGATAATTTAAAATAATCAAAACATTTCTCAAACATGGGTTCAAGATGTTCAAAGGAGACTTGCCTTCGTGTGCGGTGTCTTGACTTTCTTGCTGCTGCTTAGAATATTCTTGACGACGGGATTCTACGCAGCGAACGATAAATACAAGCGAACAAATAAATACAAATAAAATCACAAAAATACAAATATATACTGGAAGAAAGGTTAAGATTTTAGATGAATTTAGGAGAAAGAATCAACGGATTCGGAGTTCAAATGAAGGAGAACGGATAATTGGAAGTTTTAGATATCACATGAAATGATAACAAAATCCGAGAATTACTTTTTGAGCAGTACGGTGTCGATTGGTTATGCGGTGGCGGCGAGCGGACAAAATGGAACCCGGCGACGAGGCGAAGGTGGTGGCGTGGAGTGCAGTCGAGGCAGGCTGCAATCATGGCGGTGAGAGAATGCGGCGATGACGGCGAAAGGACAACGGCAAGTTGGAAGGAGATAGTACCGGTGTAGAACGTGGAGATGTAGGGTGAGCACGGGGTAGAACACGACATGGTGAAGCTAAGAAAATTATTGGCTAGCTGAAACTTCATCGAGGCGATACAATCGACGTTTGAGCGACGGCGGTAGAGAAAAAGGAAAAACTTGATATCTTGGTGCTCGGTGAAGCGAATCCAAAACCATTTGAAAGGTAGCTACCGGGATGGTTTGGCACGATATGACGCGACGGTTTGGGAAAAACACTACCGGATGAATGGGAACACTAGATGCCATTGGCGGCCATGGCGGTGTCGGAGGCAAAATTTGTAGAAAGCGAAGGAAGCACGGCGTAGAGAACGCCACGAGGAAAGTCTAAGAAAAATTACGACACGGGCTAAAACTCAGCAGAGGCGAGAATCGGCGTCGAGTCAAAACGGCCATTTTGCGGAAAGTTCAATTTCTGACAATTGGTTCCACGAAAAATTAAATAAAAAAGATAGATAAATTGTTTGGAGGCTAGGACATGACATGATGTGAATAAAAATTAAAGCGCTTACCGAAAAAGTGGTGTACGCAGCGAAGGCACAGTTTCGATGCGGCTCGACCGGTCGGCGAGGACTCGGGAGTCTTGAGTGTAGAACGCGTCGGCGAAGTCAACGATCTGACGGCTCGGCCAGCGGACATCGGATGGTGACGAAACATGACGGAGAAGACATTCGCGACCGGCGGGTTGGCATCGGCATTCGGGCAAACGGAGAGGAGTTAGAGGGTGAGGTTGGTGGCGAAATGAAGAGGAGAATGATGGGAACACAATGCTCACGTTGATTTTGATGGAACGCGCACGGTCGGCTCGCAGCGAGGAGAGAAACGTCGGCGTGGTTTGGCCACGGTGGTCCGGCGATGCTCCGGTGATGCTCTGGCAAAAGCGAGAGGAGCACCGCGTAGAACGCGAGGAGACGAAGCTAACGGTGTGGTCAAAAGTGACCAGACTCCACTGTTGGAGGCGTAATCGGCTGAGGAACGGCGCTCGGTACATAAAAGTAAAATGGAGATTGCGGAGAGAAGAAAGGGATAGAGGACTTGAGATTTTCGGTGGTGAATGAGGATGAGGAGAGGCACCCGGTGCTCCCTTTTATAGGGGTAGAGGTGGACCGGAGAGAGAGATCAACGGGGCATGCCATTTAGAGCACGGTTTAAATTTCGTGTAAATACACATGAATGAGAGGGGAAATGGTAGGGATTTGGAAGCCCTTGATGAGTGGAAGTTAATGCACTTGATTTCACAAAAAACGGTTGAGAAAATTAATAGATATCAAAGCTTTAAAGACGATGGCAATGGCGCTGCGCACGGCGACGCTCGGGCTCTGCGAACAGCCGAGAGGATGAATAGTTCCGCACGGTACTGTTCATTCTCTCTCCTCTTTCTTTTTTTTGTATTTTTGTTTGAGATTTTGAAATTGAGCTCAAACAAACTCCGAAAATTCTAAAAAAAATTTCGAAACTTCCTTGAGGCTCAAAGAACTCAAATAAAATATTTTTAGCAAATATTAATATTTAATTTTATTTTATTAAATAAAAATTCTAATTAAGATTTAGTTTAAACCAAATAAATTCAACAATTTCAAAAAAATTAAAATAGGGTATAAATGGATAGATTACAATTTTATATGAATTTATAAATTTGAATGGGCTCAATCGGAGTTAAAATGAAAGAGAACGAGCTCTCGGAAGTTTGAAAAGAGAGAAAAAGAATAAACCGATTTTCTGGAATTATTTTTGAACTGAAAAATGAAATTATGGCGTCATCAAGGGAAATGATTTTTAAATGAATTATTTTCTGTGGAAAAGAAATTTATGACGTCATCAAGGATTTGATTTTACGGCCGAATTATTTTGTAAAGAAAAATAATTTTATTCAGCGGCAGTGGGGCCGGATTTATCGTGAGAGAAATAGAGAGAGGAAAGTGCGGACGGTCGGATGAGCGATACGGCACAAGGAGGAAATCGGGATCGTCGGATGGAGAGCGAAGAGGGTTAGGTGAAGATGGACGCACGAGATTAACTCGGGCGGCGGAGGATTAAATCCAAGCCGTCGGCTAAGAAGCGAACGGGTAAGTAAAGAGGGAGGGCTAAGATTAAATCGGGCGAGGATGGATTGAGCCAGGAGAGAAGTTGAGGATTTTTATTTTTATTTTTTATTTTAGATTTTCAGAAAAGCCTAGAAAATTAAATATAGCTCAGAAAAATATGAAATTACTTCCAAAAGTTCGGAAAAATTCAAAGAACTTCCTCGAGATGTTTTGGACTTTCATAAAATATTTCCAACTTATGTTGGTATTATATTTTCATAATAAAATACTTTTAACTTTAAAATAGATTTTAAAACTCCAGAAAAACTCAGAACACCAAATAAAGGCCAAATAAATTCAAATAATTAATTTGACATAGGATTTTTACAGAAAATCAAAATATCATTTTATTTAATAATATTTTTAAATTTTACTTTAAATTACTTTTCAAATCTAGCTTTCTAAAAGCAGAAAATCAGGGCAAACAAAATTCAAATTTCACACAAACAAAACTCTTATTTTTATTTTAAACTAAATTAACTTAATTTTATATTTTAATTTTTTTTTCTCCAAAATTTTGGAATAAACAGGTGGGCTGTTACAGGCGACCATGTCATTGCTCACAGCTCTCAATGGTCAAGACATGGGAGATGTTGATCCTACAGCATCAAGCATGAGGAGGAGCAAAGGGAGGAGAAGAAGTCTGTTGGCCTCACTGGGTCATGGCTGCTAGTGATGTTGATTCCGACAGCATGCATGACAAGGATAATTCCTACAACGAGGGTGATGATGAGGTAGATTTCTTTGACTCTCATGCTCAAATATAATAAATTGGTGGCTGATCATGTAACACAATTTAAGAACTTAGAACGATTAGTAAAAAGAAATTATAAGTTCAAAGCTGAATTGAGATCCTAGTCTTGCAAATAGATAGGTTTATAACTATTATTCCTGATCTTGACAACGATAATACTTGCATTTCTCTGTATGCTACAATTGATAAATTAAGATGTTTTGAGCCATCTTTGCTAGAAAAACTAAAAAAATACTAGAGCTGAAAACGTTGACATTAAAGGTAGTCCATGTTCTAGTTACTTAAGAACTAAGGATATTTCTTGAACTAGTGCTTTGCCATGCTTGAATTATAATGAATTGAAAAAGAAACTTACAATGCAAACTAAAAAATTGCTACAATTCAATCCTAAAATTTTTTGTGCTTATTGTGAGTTTAGGGAAGAAAAATTGAAATAATCAACTGACAAGCTTAATTGTGCCAGATCTGAAATTTGTGAAACTTGCCCTAACCTTCTAAAATTGAAGCCCTCACTAGAATCTTGAAACACAAACATGATAAAGAAATTCTTGCTCCTGTCCATACTTCAAATGTTGATTCTATTACTTTAATAGCTTGTGCATTTTGTGTTGAAATTGGAAATGATTGGGACAATATGCACGAAGCATTTAGAGTTAAATTTGTTGAGCAGTTACATAGAATCAAGAATATGTCTTATGTTTCTTATGAGGCTTTGAAACTAGAGGTGGATGTGCATAAGGGGAGATATGCTAGAGCTATTAAGAGCAAAGTCTGTGAGTCTTGTGTCACCCTTGCCGAGGAGAATGATTGTTTGCAGAAAAGCCAGGAGAAATTCTCTAGTGGGGAAAAGAATTTAAATTTGATTCTAGATCAATCTAAGGTTAGCAAAATCAATAGAGATTTAGATTTCAACCTCTATGAGCATTCCAAAAGTCATTCTCTTAAGGTAGTGAGCGTTGTTGAGAGTGGAAAGTTTGAGGTTGCCCCTCTTGAGCCTACCAAGATTGTGTTTAAGTCTGTAGGAATTTCCCAATCCCCTTCTATCAATATAAGTGCTTTTACTTCATTAGGTACGATCTCTCAAAAGGTTAAATATCATTGTACCGTTTGTAAGAAGGATGGTCATATGGTAGAGTATTATTTTAGGCGAGCCAAGAAACTGCATGTGACCGTACTATAGCCTTGGGGAGCTTTTAGGATCAGCCCCGTCTAGTTAGTATTCCTAGAGCTGCCTTTAGACTTTTCTTTGTAGATGGATTCTTTAATTCTTTTGATGGCTTTAGAGAGTACGTGATTATAGATTCTAGAAGAGTGGATTTAGGTCTAGAACTACCCCTAGATAGGATTTCTGTTGTTTTGGTCCACGACGAGGTTTTGAGAGGGGTTGTGGTAGCTCTAAGTCACATCCTGTTGCATATCAAGCTAACCCATATTTTGAAGCTTTTCCTACTAGTTGTTTGTCTCAGTACTAGACACCCCATTCTTATATCACTAACATTAGTACCGAGGCACATGCTTCTTCTGTCTCTTTGATGTAGGCTTTTTAGATGAAGAGTTCATGTCAGCATCTTTGGATCTCCTACCTCACTTTGGACATCCATTGATGGCTTTGACTTTTCAGTATGTAACTTGCTCAACTTCGACTACATCACACTGCCAAGCAGTGTGACGTAGGTTCTTGCTTGAGCTTTATCAATTCTCTACTTCTATTTTTAGCATTACATAGCATTTGGGAATGTCAAAGTTTTTAGATTAGTTAAGGGTGTTGTGAGTCACACCTTCTGTCTTGTGCCTTTCTTAGGCACTTCTTTTATCTACTAGGTTATGTAGGATCTCTTACCTTATCTAGATTGAGTTTGCTTCTTCTTTCACTAGCTTCTAGCAATGGGGTGGTTAGTATGGTAGATTCGCTCCTTAGCAGTATGTGTTCCTAGTGCTAGAGACTATGTGGTGGAGAAGTATTCTCTTCTTGTAATAGTTTTTCTTTTTCTTGCTTTTCGCCATTGTTTTTCTTTTGCATGTGGTTCTTGTAGATAGGGGGAGTTTTAGTCCTTGCTTCATTTTTGCATCATGCATACATGAGATTGTATTGTAAGATATGCATTTTAGATATAAGCTTTGACTATTACATATTTGTGATGCAATCTTGACTTGATATTGCTCTTTTCTATATTATGTCTATTTAGCTAGTTTTGTTATTCTTTTGTATGTATTATTAAATCTTTGCTATGCTAGTTTAACTTACCAATCTGAATTTAATTTCACAAGTGGTATCAATTTCTGCAATTGGTATCTAGTTGGTTTGCTTTTTAGAGTTTTGCCGTATTTTGCTCTGGGTCTTGTGAGTTTATAAATTTGTATTTTTACTATATATTGTTATTGATATTTAGAGAATGATTTTAAAGAGTTATTCGGTGCTCTTTAACTCTCATACTCGGATCATATAACTACAGCACAGGTGATATCAACGTAGACTACGCATTGATCAGCTCAGTGGTACCAGCTCAGTGGCTAACTACCAACCGCTTTATTTGCACTCAGCACAGGTGATATCAACGTAGACTTCGCATTGACTAGCTCAGTGGCTAACTGCCAACCGCTTTATTTGTGCCGAGCACAAGTGATGTCTGTTGAGGAACCGTCGCTGGCGATCAGTCCGATCGATTCCTCTATTTAATATGAAACGAGATCAATCACAGAAGACAGTAAATAATAGATTGAAAACACAGAGGTAGAGAGAACTCCTGATCTTTCTTTATTGCTTTTCTGATTGCGTGTATAAAATTACCGGTACGGCTCCTTATTTATAGTCTGCTGGTGAGGTGCCCACCATGGGCCAAAGCTTTCAGCCCAGGCATAGGTTTCCTAACACTCCCCATTGGGCACTCATCCGACACGTTCATGCCTTATTAAAACTCCATAAAAACCTAGTGGAAAAAATTTGGAGAAAGAGTACATGATACATGTTATGTTGCGTTGCACGAATTGCCTCATTAAAAACCTTGGTCGAGAAAATTCATGAAAACTCGTCAAGGGAAAAAGAGTACAATCCACCCAATTTCATTAAATCTTCAAGACTTATTATTTGGATAGTTAATATTCATGATCAAGGTTTAATAACGGGCTTAGGAAAATTCTCCCATGAATTCTGCACTTCTCTAAGTCTCATCATTCCAATTCCCCGTACGCATCTTTCAAAGCTAGATGCAGGGAGTGACTTAGTGAATAAATCTGTTAGATTCTCACATGACTTAGTATCTCATCCATCTTTTGCAACTTATGAGCATAGAAGAACTTGGGGTTAATATGCTTTGTGAGATGACTTTTCACATAGCCCGTCTGCACTTGTGCAACGCAAGCTGCATTATCTTCATAGATAATTGTGGAGGCTTGCACAATATTCATCCCACATGACTACTGGATGTGGTGAAACATTCATCGGATCCAAGCGCATTCTCGTGCGGCCTTATACAGTGCTATAATTTCTGAGTGGTTCGTCGAAGTCATTACAAGAATTTGCTTATACGATTTCCAGAAAATTGCAGTTCCACCACATAGGAGCACATAGCCTGTTTGTGAGCTTGCTATATGCGGGTCCGACAGGTACTCAGCATCTGCATAGACAATCAAGTTCAAATTTTGATTATTTCTGTAGAACAATTCAAGGTCCTTGCTTCCTTGGAGGTATCGGAAGATGTCATTTTTTCCCTGCCAATGCCTTTTGGTAGGTTCTGCACTATACCTTGCTAACAGATTTACGGCAAATGCAATGTCCGGTCTAGTGTAGTTTTCTACATACATGAGTGTTCCTACTGCACTTAAGTATGGGAATTCTTGTCCCAGGACTTCCTCCCCCTCTTCCCTCGGTTGGAACAGATCTTTTTCTTGCTGTAAAGACCTCCTGATCATCAGTACTTTCGATGGGTATGCCTTCTCAAAGCCAAATCTTTCTAACACCTTCTAGGCGTAGACCGACTGATATACTAATATTCCTTCAGGGACATGCTTGAGCGGTAGGCCTAAGCAGAATTTAGTTTTACCCAAATCTTTCATTTCAAATTCTGACTCCAGGTAAGAACTTACTTCTTCTATGTCTTCAATTGTCCCGATGATATTTAGATCATCTACATACACTGAGATTATACAAAACACATTCTAAGATCATCGCATAAATACACAGGGACAATCTTCATTGTTCGTGCAACCTTTCTTACATAGAAAGTCGCTCTCAAGTGATTATACCACATCGTGCCAGATTGCTTCAGTCCGTACAATGATTTGCTGAGCTTCACATTGTACATATTCTCATTTGCTCTGTCTTGGTTTGGGATAGAGATTCCTTCAGGAACCTTCATATAAATCTCCGAATCCAAGTTTTCATAAAGGTATGAAGTTACCACATCCATCAATTTCATTTCTAAATTCAAGTTTACTGCCATTGAGATCAAATATCTAAAGGTAATTCCACTCATGACTGGAGAGTAGGTTTCTTCATAATCAACTCCTGGACGTTGAGTGAAACCTTGTGCTACCAGCGTTGCTTTATATCTTACTACTTCATTTCTTTCATTTCCCTTTCGAACAAATACCCACTTATGCCCTGTAGAGTGCACATGGTTAGGTGTGTGGCATACGGGCCCAAACATCTCTCTTTTGTTCAGAAACAATAATTCAGTTTCTATTTCCTTCTTCCAATCTTCTCAATCTGATCTTTTCTTTCATTCAGCGAGCGATGCGGGCTCGGGATCAGATCGATGATTGTGGCAATTTTCTTTGCGAAGTAGATATCAACATTGGTTGTTGTTCTATTCATAGACTCTCCCATGTGTACATAATTTATAGCTATTTCTTCATGAGTTGCTTCTTCTGGAGCATTTGCTTCTTTTAGTGCTTCTCCTTGCTCATTGCTTCTTCCAATTGCGAAGTCTATTAGTCGATTATAGTATATACTATAGTAATTTTATTTATATTGGTCTAAATCACATACAAATATCTCTTCTATAAACTTCTCTACAATCTGTTATTACTAATAAGCTAAAAACTAAAAGATAAAACCAAAAGCCACTATAAACGGACAAGCAGTGTGCACTGTACAAACCCATCTGCCAAGCTTCAGCCAATTATTCTTCGGTATCGCAACTCTTAGTTAATCATGCGTCACCAGGAGGCTGCTAACGGGCCATTAAAGAAAACTAACCGCGCCACGCATGTCGTCTCCGTCGCCATTCGCCGCCGCTCACAGATTGCCGGCGTTGCCTGATGAGCCGATCGAGCGAGGCCTGCACGATCCGGTGGCAGAAGCAACGGGCCAACGGCCCAGCAGATTCACTTTACTGTGTCATTTACGTCCATTCGCCAATGAAGCGGCAGAAAAATTGACAGACCAAGGAGACATGAACCTAATTAATAGGGCCTGTTGCTGTGGCTTATGAATTTTTGTTAAAATTTTTGAATTTTAGTTGTTTGCGATAGAGATTATAGAGATATTCGTTTACGATTTTAGATGATACAGATATTAGGCTTTTAACGTGTACTATAATTAACTTATAGATTTTGTCTTGAAAAAATACTCCGTTTAAAAATTAGGTACTATATTAAAAACTAAAATTGATTTTAAAAGCTGAAAAGAATATATTCTAAGTCATTTATTTAGAATCATGGAACTAATTAAGTAGGGCAACTGCGCAGGTCCGTGAGCCTATACAATGGACCAGTTAAGGACTTGCCAAACTAACAGCGGTACTCAAAACTCAAGAAGACAATTGGATGACAATTAACTAGCACTAGCGCCAAGAACTCACGGCACTCACCGTTTTGATCTTCCTCTATTCTTGCTCCTAGAATTCTAGTAAAAAAAGGGATAAGCTAGCATCTGCGCGGAAAGGCGAGGAGCGCTGTGGAGAGAGCACTCGGCAGTCCTCTTTAATCTGGGATTTGATGTCTAGGGAGTTGTAGGCGTGTAGGCGCACATTACTCGTGATGTATGTAACTATTCACCAACGACTATATGAGTTTCACGGATAGTACACTAGCTATCAAAATCTACCTGCTACCATACGCAATTACAGCATTGTTCATAGACATTATTATGGTCATTGTTGAATGTATAAATGCAAAATAAATTAAAATGCCAGACCGAGGCGCCTGCCGTCTCCCTCCTGTGCTACTGCTAGCTCAATACCCTATTCGAGCAATTTTTTAGGAATTTGCTAACGTCTGGACGTTCGATCCGGATGTTAGCACCATACGGTGGATTAGGCTATATGTACAATATTTCTCGGTCATGTGCGCAACAAAAATATTTAATAAAAATCTTAATGTTGCACTGATTATTTCTAATTATTGCATACATGAAATCAACATATTGCAACAAACAAACACCTACCTCCATAGTAGGCGGCGACGAGACCTTGGATGCGGTGGGTGGCAGGCGGCAGAAAGGTAGCGTGAATAGTGTGCATCCGGCACCAAGAGGAAAAGGCAACGGAGCTTGTACAGCGTGGATCCCAGGTGTTAGTGGTGACCGTGAAGCTGGAACCCCTCACTCGGGATTTGGGGCCGTCGGCATGGTAGGGCGCGCGGGGGCAGGAGCAGAAGCTTTCATACTATATGCTTCAATTAAATTTAGATTTTATTGTAATTTAGTAATGTTTGAGGGAATTAGATACAAATTATATTATATGCCCTTCATTTAGATTTGTAAACAACCATGTAAATAGTATGAAAGTGTTTTATTTTATTTTTTCATTTACATGAAAGACTCATGTGTGCATACACACCACCACGTACACACACGTAAATGAACTCTCTTAGCACACGTTTACAAAGACGCAGGCTAGAATAAATTCTTGAGCTCACAAAATTTACAGGCTCGTTCAGAAACATCCGTAGGCCCTTAGCTAAACAGCACTAAGCAAACTGACCGACGGGGATACATGTATCGTGAATCTTCGCTTCCGCTCAACCTAAAGGGTGTGTTTTGCTAATTTTCAGCTGCTCTTCCTTTCTTTAGATGGAGATATCTGAACTTCTGCCACGTAAAATCCGGATTATGTATGAACTTTGCGTTTCCGATGCCTTCCTTTCCTACTATAATTCTATTAGATCTTTACTATCCATGGCAATGGTACTCACATCATCCTGGATCTCCGCTCGAAAAATTCTATAGAAATGGTTATCTATGTTTCCGTCCTGTTATTGAAGATGGACCAGTGGGTGGGTATGTATTATTTATATCCGAGGTTGTGAGGTATAGTAGGGATGCAAATGAATTAAATAAGGACGAATAATATCTTTATCATATTTTTTCTTATTTTTTTCGGATGTGAATAGGAATACGGATACCTCCGATACAAATACAAATACGAATAATATCGAATACAGATACGGAGTGAATACGAATCGAAACGAATATGGTCACGAATATTTATGGGACATGAAAACCCCTTAAATTATATATCCAAAATCAATGAAAACACATAAATAATTTATCTTCTAAAAACATTCATGAATCTAAACAAGCATAGTATTTTCATCCACAATAAAAATATACTCGATAGTCGATCAATATATAGTATAAGTATCAATAACGTGCAATTCATAGAGTATACACGATAGTAATTTGAACAAGTATAAAAACATTGCATAAGTACTAATAGTCTAACACATATACACATTGATAAACATGCTTGCTCTGGACGCATTGCATCTGCATTATGTCATTAAGCTAGCACCAACACTCTTCACCATCCAACGTATTGCATCTGCTCTACTCATAGAGGAAGAAGCCTCGTGGTTTCTCACCTTGTTGGACATTACTAGGTACTAGCTATGTACTTCCTGTATGGACACACGATTTGCTGGGTAAAAAATGTGATGATATAACCTATTTTTTGGTTTTTCTTTTTTTTTCTTATTCTTTTGTATTGTCCGTGATGATACAACCTATTTTTTTCATTTTTTTCTAAATTTAATTACGATAAAAAAAAAGCTAACATCAATTACAATGCAAAAAAATTTAAACAATACCAAATAAACTATAAATTCGGACTTATAAGCGAGAATAAGCACCCAATATGTGTTGAGTATGTGCTTTTACAAAGTCAAAGAAAAAGGAGGCATCAACCGCGATTACCACCATCCCGTCAACCAACCAACCACTATTGCCTTCTCCCATTATTTAGATGGTGATCATTTAGGTTTATTTTTGGTGATTTATAGCTGAAAAACATTTGTGGTATCGAAAAACACTATATAGTGAGGAGGCTTATTTAACATAATTAAATTTAAAAACAATTAAAAAATATAAAAAATATATTAGCCCATCACAGACAACACAAACGAATACGGGAAAAAAAGAACCGGCAAAAAACTTATCACAGCCTTAATTTCATTTCTCCTCCACGTCCGGCCCGACCTTCCGACTATGAGCAGCCCCGTCCCCACGGTTGCTTCATATCTCTTCTTCCCCGACACCACCTCCACCTCCTCCCTCCTCTCGACCGATACGATTCTCTAATAACCTCCCACCCGCACCTCGTCCTGGCTCATTTCGCTTCCTTCGCGCCACGATCTACTGAGTTGAGACAGTGGCTCGGTGAGGCTGTTCTAGATTTGGTTTGCGTTTGATTTGTCCGTGCTAGGATAGGGATCTTGATTCTCGGGTGGGCAGAATGGAGGTCTTCGGCCCCATCACGCACGGCCAGGTGCGAGCGCCACAATTTTACAACTTTCTCTGTGCCTGTCAATTCCTCGTTTCGTTTGTTTCTGGGTGGTGAGAATGAAATCTACGGGTTTAGCTGGTTGCTTCCTTGATTTAATTTGACTCGAGAGAGTTGTTGTGTAAGTGCCGTTCGGATACCGGCCAAGCAAATTTGGCGAGAAAACATAGCACAGTTCATGTAAATGGATGTACTACTAGTTCTCAACAGCAGTGGAGTGTTGTTTGCTACTCAGATCTAGAGTAGGTTGCTTGCTACTCAGATCTAGATCGGAAGAAATATTGAGGGGGGAGGTGCCACTGCCATGAAGACTTGATGGAGTGGGCGGCTTGGGCCTTCAACTTGGGCTTAGTATAATAGTACATATGGTGATATGGCCAGTGGCCGGATATCCGGATTCCATCAGCTTTGAATAGTCCAAGTCTGAATTCGTATTTGACGAAAAGTGCACTATTGTATTTGTATTCATTTCTAAAAAAAATATGTATTTGTTTCCAATCTGACACTATCCAACAAAAATCCAAGTCGAACCATTCGTATTCGAAAATTGTCCGAACTATCAGATCCGTTTCACCCCTTGGTGTAGATGCGCCTAACAACATAATTTATATGCCAAATAGTGGACTCCTATCAAGATCTACCTAGAACCATTCGTAATTAAAACAACGTTAATTATTGTTCAATTGATGATTGTCCCTAGTTGCACTCTGATACCCTTCTTATACGCAGCAGCCCCTATATCAAATCAAAGTTTGTGAGATACGGCATAAGTGTGCATTGTATTAAGAACAAAGAAAATAAATCTCATAGAGAGAACCAAAATAATGATGTTGAAGATGAGAGAGAAAAGATTTGGCAAAGTTGACTGTAAATTATTTAAGCACAACCTCAAAAGAGTACAAGGGAAGGGATTGTCGCTCACTCACAACTCTCTTGAATCTCCTAAGACCCTCGGATCCTTACCCTATATAAGAATCTAGTACTAAAAAATATGCTAGTTTTTAATTCTCTCGTGTGCTTGTATCTTTGGATTGGATGAGTAGGTTGCTTGGTTCCTCCATGGTCACCCTATGGTTTATATAGTCCCTCCTAGCTATTCTCCAATTTAGAGTAGGAATCCTAATCAAACAGAGTATGAGTCCTAATACTAGTAAGATTCATTTATGACTATTTATAGCATACATTTTTAAATCCTAAAAGACTATATATGAATTACCCTAACTCAACAATCTCTATCTTA
Source organism: Bonia amplexicaulis (assembly GCA_036346245.1). NCBI lineage: Eukaryota > Viridiplantae > Streptophyta > Magnoliopsida > Poales > Poaceae > Bonia > Bonia amplexicaulis. The sequence continues at coordinate 9,596,111 of CM070744.1, read as the reverse complement.
ACTTTTATCACTATGCTCCTCTAGGAATTAGCTCCAAGTTATCTCCACCTTTTTACCTCCCACCTTTGGGAGTGCCCCTACCACAAGGGCTCATGCACATCACATCAATGTTCATGTTAGTGTCTATGTCCAAGTTAGCATGTCTAGACCCTCCACTTGAGAGCTCCTTCGTTGTATAGTTCGGGTAATCACACTTCATATTCCTATAGCCTTCCATGCCATAGGTTGTACCGGCTCTGAGCTTCTCCTTCTACTTTGTCACGGCATGGTTGGTCCCACAACGTCTTTCTTCCTTCAATAGTTAGCACCTTTGCCTTTACGTTTGCTAGATTTTTCAATTGTCTTTGTAGTTCTGCACATAACTGCAGATGAGATCCGATTACCTACCGTTGATGACAGGGTTTTTTTCTCCCGATCGGGATTTTATTAGACTTCCATTAGTTACTCCAACTTTAAGATTACACTTTAATTGTTATTCTCTATTGTTCCAGATATTTTTCATGATTACTTACCCTTTACAAGTAACTCGTATAACTCCACTTCGAAGTGATACCTCATAACCTTTGAGTTCAAGTGACCTCACAGATATTATATTCTTCTTTAAACCAAGAACATACCAAACTCCTGTCAATGTGCAATGTGCTCCATCATACATCTCCAATGTAACCGTTCCAATCTCAGTAATTCCATACTCTTTGTAATCCACCAAGTGAACAATTCCATGCGCTAGATGTAGAGATCCTTTGTCATATAACTTTCTCGCCGAACATATATAGAAGAAACAATTCAATTCTAATATTTATTCACAAAAGGTACCAATTGACTGACGACTAGTATGTCAAAATCATCCTTTGCTATCACGACTGAGCATGCACCCTTTATTTGCTTTAAACTCGAATAGTCTTTTATCATGTGACCTTTAGAATCACCCATTGCTACCACCATTGAGTGCAACTTTTATTTGCTTAAAACTCGGACAATCTTCTTCCTATGATTTTTGCTTCTACCTGCAACACCTACTGCAGCCAATACTTGATCACCCGAGAATGAAAATTCCGATGGCTTTTTCAAGGACCCTACTTTCAATAAATATGTAACTTCCTCATTAAACTTAAGAGTGCTTTCTCTAACGAGAATATTCATCATCAATTGCTCCTATGATGGTGGTAAAGATGATACCAATACGACAATCTTATCATTCTTCCGAATTTTCATATCCACAATAGTCAACTATGTGATAAGCTTATTGAAGATATTGAGAGATAGTCAATGAATCATGTACCTTCCTCCATACGCAACATGTACAATTTTCACTTTAGCACTCACCATCTTGTCAACGACTTTGCCATATACAACTTCTATGTTGTCGGGACCCGGAGCAGCAACTCCAAAACCCTCTGTGTTAATCGCACTATCCCAAGAAAGCTTAGTGCACACAGTGGAAACAAAGACAAATATCATGCATAATGATAAACTTTATTTAACTAATACGAGCCTGATGGCCAAAGTTTACAATAACAGCGGAAGAAAAACAATAAGTAGCAGCCCATCCAGCCTTCCCACAAGGCGAATGACTGTAAGACGTGGCCTAGTCGTAATCCTCACCGAAGTCGTCAAAGGCTTCCTCTGAAAGAGTGAAATTAGCAACATGAGTACAAAAACACTCCACAAGTTACACCAGGAGATTTAACAGAGTTAATGCATACATATGGAATATCAAAGGAAGGCATATATGGTTAGTTTGCATAAAAGGTGTCAGACCCCAGATTTTACATCCGGAATCCTCTGTGATTTATTGCACCATTCCCTGGATCAGTAGATAGTGCTCACAGATACAAAGTATGAATACCAAATACATATCATGCGGAAGCATAATTATATAGTAAACTTACACATGGGCCGATTAGGCCGAAATCAGTAAATTGCAGTAGTGGAAAAACGAAGCACGCAGTGGAAACCCTCAGGACGTGCCCACAGACAGCCAACTGGAGGTTCGCGACCTAGCCCTTGACATCTTCACCTCCTTTGTCGTCATGACCAATAGTGTTGCTTTGGCGTAGTGGTCTGTTTCTTGATTCTGGATTTGTTGTGAGAGCGAGAGTGAGCACACTAACCACCGTACTCCGCGAGCCAATACACAGAATGCAAATAAATAGTATGCATGGCTTATCAAAGGAATGGCTCGGGTTTGTTTTATTTGCCAGAAATTTACTTTTGGTAGCCTCATCTCCACTGAATCATGGTATTATAGTTGCTACCTAAGACTTCACACGGCGATTGCCATAAATGACTTAATCCACCAAACACACATACTCTCTTTATTTACTGATTGCTATCTAAGACTCCATACGGCAGGTGGCATTCTTTATTGTATCAACTGAATATACATTTCCTATATTGGTTGCTGTCTAAACTCCCAACAGCGAGTGACATCATTTAATTAATCCTCCGATACCTTTTTCATTTTATTTTTCTAATAATCCAATCTTATAATCATTAACCAACAACTCTTTACTTCTGAATTCTAATGATTCTCTAACATGATTACTTTTTAAGCCACCGACATCATTTGTATCAGAATATTCTAACAATTCAATTCTTTTTGTGAATAATCCAAACCTGTAATTTACTCATCACTTTCCATCATCTATCTCTAACTAATTCATCGGTATTTCTCCACTAAGAATATCATTAATCAATGTTATACCCCAATTATCCTATCTCCAAATTTTCATAAATTCAATTCATCCATCTAGATTGAATCTTATTAATCCCATTCATCCCAGCAATTACCTTTACATTCTTCTAATTCTCTAAAATTATTTAAA